>VDFB02360698.1:154620-443711 GCA_007258455.2 Sequoia sempervirens | reverse complement strand
TAACAATGTCAACCTAATAAACCTAAAAACATATAAAAAAAAAAATATTAACATATATTTATCACTAGAAAATTATCTTTATAAGAAAGAAATATTATATAATCTTGAATTCTTTTTTTTAAACCATCAATTTATAAGAAATAGATCTATTATTTTTTAAGATTTGTTGCTCTAATTATTTTAGTTTTATTGCTCCTTTTCACTGTAAAAGGATTTTATGCTTGTTGGTCGCACCAATGAAATGCCTTACATTCCAAGTATGTGAGTACATAAAGCTTTTCTAGTTCTTATTTAACTTTGTATTTATAGGTTGAAGGTCATTTTTTATCTTTGTTCCATTGTGCCTTGCATTTCAAGTATATGAGCACTTAAAGCTTTTTTAGTTCTTGTTTAAGCTTTTATTTATATGTTGAAAGTCCTATATTATAATTTATAATGACAAATCTTAAATATTTTTAAGGTATATTTTAGAATGATAATTGTTGATGTAAATATTTAATTTCACATAGGATATACCTAGTTATTAAGTTTACTTGGGATATTAGGAATATTTAATTATTCTCACCTGGCTAGCGATGATGTGTGTACACCTTGACTTAAGGTACAATAATATCATCACTACATCATCAATCCTTCATTAATGGCAATTAGGTGTCACCTCTATTTAGTCAAGGTCACTTTTGTCTCAACAAGACTAAGTTAGCTCACAAGAGTGATTAAGAGTTTAATTGTTACCCATTTCCCATATCTATTTGATTCATAGATTCAAGAGGTCTACATGTTTGCAATTTACTCTGTGTAATTATGTTCCATAATATTAAATATAAAACTTCTTTATTTATTTCTTGATTTTATATTTAGATCATAAGCATTAGGTCTTAGGTAGAATTATTGTTTACACAAAATTTTAACATTGTATCAAATCCATGATGTCATAGGTCTAGTCCTTTTCTAAGTAGTGGACGCATGTGGATTTGAGGCTTGATATATTTGGTGAATGGTAGATCTATTCTAATCTAACCATGGTGTCTAGAATTACCAAATTAGTTTAAAGGATCCCCTGTTATTTTGATTGGAACTAACAACTGAAATCCAATGAATAAGAATGAGGGTTACTTTATTTTGTGCAGATTTTTTGTTTGAAATATGTCCTAGATAGTTTTTGACAATGTCATTGCACCCAAAAGATCTAAAAATTCAATTTTGACTATCATTTTATCTTTGTCAATAAAAATTGTTGCCTAATGCAACAACATTAACACACCAAGAAAAAAAAAATCCCCAAATAAAGTTGGAAATATTTTTATTTCACTTAGCATGTCTCCTTAAATTTATGTCATTCTCATTAAATCAAGTGCTATCTTTATATTTTAAACATACCTATGTTTAAAACACATATTTCATGGGAATTTTCTTAACTTTTGATTGATGTAAATTATATAAAATTGGTACCACATATTATGTTGGAATTTCCAATTGTGTAAGTTGATACAAGGAAAAGGGGTGCACTATATATGATTTTTCACATATAGTGTCACTTAAATTGAGAATACCTTATAACAAACTAAAATTGGAGCAACCAACATTTGGAGAATGAGAGAATATTTATTCTAATTTGTTAGAATATTATTCTTGTATATTATTTGGTGTGTCATTGGGTCTTTATAGGCACTTTCAAGGGAATGGGCATATATTTTACTCATGTTATCAAATTTTCACATTTTTATAGGCATTCAAAAGCTAGTTCAACACTCTTCAATATGGAGCAATTTATTCTTGTTTTTAGTGTCATGTTTTCTTGTTTTGAAATAGATTTCTCGGGACTTCTATGGGCACCTCTACATAGAAGTGTATTCACACTAATCATAAAGTGTCATCTTCTACTCATCTAGGGGGGTTATGAAATCATGCATTATAAACACACACTATTTATATAAAGTGTCAAACCTTGTATCTATTTGATGGGCTTATGTAAATCTCTTTTGGGTATATTGTAATGATGAACTAATATAAAGTTACATTCTAGGGGGATTACCAACATGTTTTTTGGCAACTCATTTCATTCTTTTTTTCTCACCCTAGACATTTAGGAAGCTATTCATATGAAAAAGAAGGGATAAGAATCATTGCCTCAAGTAGAATTTGTTTCCCTATATCTCCATGGACTTATTCCTAAGACAATTGTCATGAACCAAAATGTACTTGGTTAAGCTTCATCAACATGGTCTATGGACTAATATGTCTTACAATTTATAAGCACATCTTACATCATCATAGAGCACATTGACAACATAATTAGGTCATTGTATGGAGAATTGAACCTCTCTAGTAGGTTGTGATGTTACCATAGAAAATATTGCATGTGTGCATGAAATTGAAACAACTAGTCCTCCTAATCATGCCCCATCAAAATTCATTCATACTCACACTATTGGCATGATTAGTTCGTGGGATGTGCAATGTAGACATTTGATATGCACTAAGATTTCAACACCTTAAAAAACTTTTCCATTTTTTCATACTCAAGCATCTAATGTGGACATATTATGGAATGATTCATGTAATCACATGAAATGTACTATGATTCAATCACCTCTTGTTGACTCTATAGAGTTCCAATTCACTTCATCAAGAGTTCCTAGCAATTTTTCATAATATATTATGAGATGTGTAATTTAGTCACATGGCATGCACATATGTTCCACCTTCACCTCTTGCTTCTATAGAGTTTAGAGACACATTGCCAAAGGTTTCTAAATATTCTTTGCAATAGTGCATCTCGTCTAGGATGAGAATTGTAGCCACATGACATGCATTGAAACTCCACATCCATACACTACTTATTTGGAATTTGTTGCACATCCATCTCCACATGGTTTTTAGTAGCCATCTTCATCAGTTAGGCTTGGGACTCCTAATTTGATTATTTCACCACTCAGTGTTGAAATGGGGACAATCACACAATTTCTAGGGATACATTGTATGTTTTCTCCTATTGTAGAAGCATAAAGGATTGCATGTAACCTCACATCACCAAAAAAATAGGTTTCATTTTCTAGTTTTGTTTCCATTTTTATTCCTTGTTTATGCATTTGAGCCTTTGTGTAAAAGCACAAAGTTGTGTCACGCTTTTGACCAACTAAATAGTTGAGTGAAACAGTTTTGCCTTAAACATTTTTAGGTAAAATAGTTTTTCCCAAAACCACATGGCCTATACGTGATGCACATAGTTTCGAGTGAAACCCTTTTTCCTCAAACTATAAAATAAGAAATATCTCCACTGAAATTTTGAAATGCGACTAAATTTATGTGTAAGTTTTCAGGAAAAAGGGTTTCAGGTGAAACCATTTCGATTGAAATTGTCTTTGTGGCTACCTATGTGGTAGCTTAAACCCTCTTTTGCGGAAAATTCTAAAAAACTTCAACTTGAACTCTAAATTTCTCCAACTAGAGGTAATTTCATGAAAATATAAATTTACCCTTTTGTAGAGCTCAGAGTCTAGAATTCAAATATATATATATATATATATATTTTTGAGTATTATTTTTAAATTTACTATAAGTGGGTTTCTATAATCAAATATGAGTTGATTATAAATTTAAAAATAAAATATTAAAACATATTCAAAAAAATGAAAAATATATGGTGCACTATAGGAAAGAATCCTCTTCAAAAGGGTTTTTTTTAACGATAAAAAAAATTAGACAAAAGTTGATGTCCCATGAAAACTATGGCATTCTAGTGAAGTTTCACTTTAAAACATTATTACTAAAAAATATTCACCAAAATTTATTTATTTTCCATGCATTAGATATTAAAGTTACCTATTTGGGGAAAAAAATAGGGAAAAGTAATATTTTTTGCTCCTTTTTGGTGGCGTCCCATCGACCTAAATTTTTTCTAAAAATTTTAGCAATTCAAATTCTACTATTAAACTTATGAAAAAATATATCAAACCAATTTTTAAGTTTTTTTTAAATTACATGTATAAACTTCATCAAGAGTTCTATATTTCATTAGTTTACATCATTTTGAAATTAAAAATGTAAAGACCACTTACGTGGTTGAAGTTTAAACTTTTTATTTGTGCTGGTCATTTCCTTTAAAAAGTGTGACACAAGTTTGTGCTTTTTCCCCTTGTTATTGTGTTTTATCGAGAGGTTCTTCAAGGAGGATTCAATTTATTAAATAGTTACTAGACTTGCAATTGTGTTGTAAAATTTCAATGGGTTGTTTCATATCATTTTCATGATGCTACAATATAGCTCAATGATTTTATAAACTACTTTAGGATTGTGTGATTATGTTACAATGTTATGTATTATTTAGCTACAGGAGGACTATGTGATTTTAACTTTAGGAGGTCTTCATTTTAAGTATTTATCTCTTGGTATTAAGTGGTGACAAAAATTAAATTAGAAGGTTATTTCTCTATTCAAACTAAGTCACCTAGGGTTTTGGTTGATTAATGATTATTGTTTCCATTAGTGATAAATCAAATAAAGTTATAATTTAAATCTCATATCTCATCCACCAATTATCATATCATTATGCTCTTGGAGATAATGATTTTAAAAGGCTAATTTATCTTTCCATTTGTATTACTAACAATAATGTGTTCTTTAAGCTTCAAAATAATCTATGTTATTGTGGCTAAATTTTGTTAGATGGCTAATTTATTGGAGTTCAAATCTTTCCAATTTGGTGAGAAATAATATCACTTTTGTTGCATGGTTTCTACTAGTCAAAGTCTTGGCAACATGGTTGTTCTTGGCAATTTAGTTTTCATTTTTTCTTTCCTTTGGCAATGGGGTTATTTGTTCTTGGTTGATTACAAAAATTGATGGAGACATCTCATTGCTAAATAATGTGACTTCCTTATCATGATTCTTTATGAATTTTTAATTCTTTGGAGACGAAAACTACCGCATGCAACCATGACTATTTTCTTAGGTTGCTAGCATTTGTTCTAGGAAAGGTGCTATGCAAATTGGTATGTCCATCATAAGCAACATTACCCATCATAAGCAACTAAGTCTCTTGAGGGGAAGGTGTAAAAATAAGGCTAAATATTCTAAGCCCTCTAAGTCTGAAGACTATTGTACTAGTGGTGAGGAGGTGGAGGGTTCTGATGACTTCAATGTCACCCAAAAGGTCAAATTAGGAAAATTCCCTGCCCCTATTTTCAAGAATCTAAAATTGAAGGGTGTTGATATTTCCCCTGGTAAGAAGAAGGTGGAGGAGAATGTTGATGGCTCTGATAAAGCGGAATCCCCTCGCATCGAAAGGGTGGGAAAAGGAAGGTTGTGCTCAAGGAAGGGAGCTCCCTGGCAAAAAGGCTAAAGGTAAAGTGTGCTTCCAGATGATAATCGGGCTGCCAGTGGTTCCATTGATAATCCCACATTGACCCGCTGATGTTGCGCTGCAATTGGTATGCGCGGATCGTGGGTGATAATGCGGGGAGCCAGGGATCGAGTGGTCCCATAATGTAATCAAAGCCACCGCCATACCAAAGTAGGGCGATGTACGCGAAAATGAGGGCGATAAATAAAGCTGCCCCTGATCCTGCAAGTTGTTAGGGATAATTCTCAATTGCACAGGGCTGAAATCACCAAATGTGTTAGGTATATGTATAGAGATGGTCTCTTTGCTTTCTTTAGAATTTCTATGGGTGTTCCAATAAATCTAGAAGACCCGTGCTAAATTTAGAAGGTTTGTTCTTCTAGCCAACAATGCATAGGGTTTCCTCATTTGGCAAGGAGTCATCTATCTAGGGACTGGCGAAACTACCATTGATTCCCTAAGATAGTGGACCATGAAATGCTGGAAGACGAAAAGACTTGAATCTAGAATTCATTTATTGAAGACAAGATGGATAGAGCTCTACTCGAACCAGCCTAGAAAAGGTTATCAATGTTAGTAAGATCAACAAGCAATCAGCCAGTGCTGAGGGACTTCAATTTTAATGAGAAGTTAAGGCTAGTGCTGGATTGGAAACTCCCCAGTGTGAAACAAGCTACTGGTGGCATGATGGATATCTCTAGCACTCCTAAAGATGGGATTGGTGAGTAGGGTTCTTGCACTCGGACTCACAACAAAACTAAGAAGAATACTGGGGTTTCTGCTAAGGAGATAGTTGAGGTCATGGACATGCATCAAAAAGATTTCGCCATGGTGATTTGAAGTCGCAGCCATTTTGAAAATATAGCTGGTGGTTGGTTTTTCCTATTCTTTCTCAGCTTTGTTTTTGTTGGAGCGTTTCTTTGTTTAGCTATACTTTTCTATTTTTATTATCTTTTAAAGAAATACTCCTTTTGTAAGGGTTCTCAGGTCCCTTCTAAAACCGCATTTCTAATTTTATACACCCTCAAAATGTTTCTCATGGAAACAAATATATTTTTTTTTAGACCTGCAGGAATCGCAGTACTCTAATTTCTATAAATCGCAGCGCTGCTCGTAACTTTTTTAACGCGGACTTGCCATACCGGCGCTACACGCCTCCCATTTCCAATAATGGTAGATGGGGAGACTAGAACCTTCGTGACTGCTATGGAGTCGCAATCCAATTACTTTAGCCAACTGAAATAGGGCCCTCACTCATGGAAACAAATTTACCATGGTTGTTATCTTTGTTTTTATTCTGGAAAACTCTAATTACAATGACATAAGTATTATTTGATCGATTCATGAATCCTTATAATAGTTTCCATTCTCTACCTATGTAACATATTATCTTACTAAGACGTGAATTGCAACAATTTCTTGGTATTTATTGTTCATCACGTTGGGTAAAGGTGACATGAGCTATAAGAATCTCTTGGCTGAGGGTTGTAAGAGACATAAAAAAAATGTTGAAGAGAGAGAGAGGAATAACTTTGGAAAAAGAAGGATGTTCCTCTCATAAAAAATAGTCTAAGTGAAATGACATAGGATATATAGGTATCCATACTCTCTAAAGTTAGAAAGTAAGTTGGAAACATTAGGGAATGCATCTTTGTTCCTAGGGAGAAGTCTCTAGCACATATAGAGAATAAATAAAGAAGAGGGAAGGATAATTTATATAACAAAACTTCCTAAAATTAGTTTTCAACCCCACAATTGAAGGGGGTATTGTAATGAGAAAATGGCTATTTTTGAAGCCTTTTTATAAGTGAGTGAGAGGACTAGGCTACAAGAAATGTTGTTGTAGCATAATGTATAAACAAGAAAGTTATTATTATCTATAATAATTAATAAATCATTATGTTTTTCCATGTAAGATTTCATTTGTTCTAGGTGTGTGTGTTTGACTATTTAAGGATGTGTGGATTAACTACCTATTGTCTCTCAAAGTTTCACCCTTGCTAAGTTGCAAAACTTAGCACTTTGGAGGAACATGGGAACATTCCTAGGTTGTGGGTTGCCTAAACTTGGAATGGACCTCCAGATAAGGTTGGATCCTAAATGGTAATCACCTAAACTAATCTAATGACTTGCAGAGGAAAAGGGTAAAAGGAAGCATAAACTAAAAATAAACTCCTATGGTGATGCACCTAAACATTAACTGGGACCTGTAAAATAGCTCAAACACACAATTCAATCAAAGGAAAATCTTGACATACACAACTCAAT
Source organism: Sequoia sempervirens (assembly GCA_007258455.2). Taxonomy (NCBI): domain Eukaryota; kingdom Viridiplantae; phylum Streptophyta; class Pinopsida; order Cupressales; family Cupressaceae; genus Sequoia; species Sequoia sempervirens. The sequence goes on along the minus strand of VDFB02360698.1, from coordinate 436,099 downwards.
AATGATATGTTTCTTGCATAAATATTTCATAAGGTTTTAATGCATGCCTACACCTAGAAGGAAAGATGTTTTTCACAACTAGAACCATATGCATTTTAACACAACTTATAACCTGCAACATACATAATCTTATGCAAAGGTGCTAACCATGAGACAAAACTACAAGAAATTAGATGATTTCACAAGTAATTTCATTAATCAAACACATGCACACAATAGAACAGAAAAACTGAAAAGGCAAAATAACTTAATTGCATTGATATCCAAGGTATCCACTGTCATAGATGTCAAAAGAGTTACAAAACATTGTATTTTTCTCCAAAGACTCCAAGAAGTCACAAAGAAAAAAAAGAACAAGTAAGAACTTCGTACAAAATGAGTCAACAAGTGACTATAACCATCCTCCACCATGATCCACCAAAATAGGACCTAGAACCTTCTTGGTCGTATGCAACAATAAAGCCAAAAATATAGCTACTATATCTCCTCCAAAAAGGCTCCAAAATGTTGAAAAGGTCAACTTTGACCATGTCCAACCATAAAAGCACCCCAAAAATGCTCCAAGTTGCTCCTAAAGACTTCAAAATGGTCACAACAGTTTCCTATATTCCCAACATATGTTTGCAAACCTCTCCAACCTCCCCTATATGCTTGCAAAGGCCATCAATACTCAACTATCTCCTTCTTTGACTCAAAAAAGAAAATAGTCGCTCTTATCTTGCATTACATAACATTAATAAAGTGATTTATAATTTTATCACTTTAATAATGTTATCACATTTTCAAGTTTGATGCAAAATAAAACATTAACACATTTGTGCTTTGAAACAAAGCAAAAATACATAAGGCTAAAAGGGGATATTCCGAAACACTTAGAAAGAATATAAAGGAGAAATGATTTCATGTTGAAAATGTTAAAAAGAAAAGGAAAAAATGCCTTAGGCTATTGGCATACTTAGGGTTTGGAAACCCTAACACAAGACCCGACCACAAAATTTTCACATTTCATTTTGCATCTAACAACTTTCTAGAAACTTCACTCTGCAAAAAATGAGGGTGCTACCATGGTTTTCATGCATCTAGAGGTTTTTGTATACAAATTGTGAAGAAATTATGGAGGCCGAACTGGGAAAGTCTTTGTTTGTAAAAACATTGATGAAATTCTTTTGATTTTCTGTGTAAACAATGTTGTTTTGAACTCCTTTTATGTAGAAAATGATAAGAATGCTTGTTTCCTGTGCATTTTCCATATGATCATCCTATGAAAGAAATAATGGAAACTTCTGATATTCCTCTGTATTTTTGCAAAGTTTTCAAATAGAACTTGTCTTCTTGTCAAGGGTTTCATTTTCTGTAAATCGTGGCCACGTAGCTACCTTGTGACTATCAGAATTGCAACATTTTTTCTTTCATTTTATGGCCATGGCTTTATTTCATATTCTGTAAAAGACAAAGATAAAAGCTCCTTTGTCCTAGTCGTGGCTCTATGCATGTTCATTTTGTTGACTTCCCTTGTCTAACTCTTAAACCAACAAAGCATTGCATATGATAGTGACATTGCACAACATTTGAACTACTTACATGTTTCCAGCTTCAAAAATATCTGCAACCACCTCACATTCTTTGTAATCATTATATGCAGAGACTTGTTGCCTTGACTATCTTAAACTGTAAACACAAAGATTTAAAAGGAAACATATAATACTTGCTTCCTGCCTCCTTTACTTGTACAATATACTATCCTCTTATGACAATCCTTTTGCATACTATAAGTGTCTTTACTTCTAATCTCTACCACTATTCATATGTTTTTTGCTCTAATGTTATCCTTTATTCATTTTGATCTACGTTGATTGTCCCTCTATTGTCCTCCTCTCTTGACTACAATGCACTATCATCTATTTGTGCTTCTTACCACTATTCTTTATATAGAATGGAATATAAACACTGTATTTACAACCTTTGACTATCATTGTCATTAACATTCAGAGCATTTGGTATTCTAGTTAGCATTATCAAAGATATTTGCCTCTATCTTTGCCATCTTTTATAACTATGATCTTGATATTGGTTTCCCTTTATACTGCTCCTCGGTTTTATGGATTGCCTAATGGTTTCATAGTTGTAGCATTGTCTTCTCTTTTGTTTGTAGCTTCATTACCATTCAACATGTACTCGATATTACTTTTTCTTTTGAAGACATATAACAGGAGTCCCATATTCATACCCTGTTATGAAAAAGGTTTACCATTATATACTTGGCCTCTCACAAATGAATGACCGTCATTTTCTTTGCTTGGACTATGATATCTCTGTAACTCTTTAACATATGACTGTCATATGTTTATGCATTGAGGGTCCACATAAGGTTTTAAAACACCATGAATGCTTCTATAGCACTATCCTTTGGTAGTCTCTCTCACTATGCATTTAAAACCGCTATCATACTATGATATCATTGCTATCATAAGGCTTCATGAGTCATTTATGCTTGATGGTTACTTTTCAATAGCATGACTATCTTTGTGAGCATATGGCTACCTTGGAATCTTCATGACTCTACCTTTGATAAACTTGGCATCTAATAAGTTGTATATGACTAGCTCGTGTACTTATTCCTGTGGGCAATATTGTGACTTTATTCTTTGATATATGACATTCATTACATGACTATGATTTTTGATTGTGAATTTGTCTTGGCAAATGATTGTCACTTCTCCATATTACCTTACAATGAGAATATCATCTATTTGAAGATTATGGTTGTCCTCCATTCTCTATCTAGTCACTGTGGTTTTCATACATCTATGACTGTCCTCCATTGATTGAATTCATCTTGCTATTGGGATCACTAGAGGTTGAAGCTACAAAAATGTCTCTTTATACCCTGACCAAACTTAAACAGGCAATTGTTCTTTCTGCTCACTATTTTGGAATCCTAGATGTTTAGTCTTGTTAGAAACATGACTATGTTGATAGTGGATCATTCTTATTAATAAGGAGAGATCCTTATCAATAAACTGACTATCCTTTACCAACATACTTCACCAATCCTTGCAAAATTGGTCTTCAATGCTTTCATGGATAAATCACTTGTGATTATCCCTCTCAAATGAAGTAAGAGGGCAACATGCTAGGATCGACCCTTGTGGGAGCCCATTTCACTCCACATGCTATGATGTCAAATGGAAAATACTCCAGCAATGAGAATTTCACATATACCTACATAGTGAACAAACATGTTAGATAAAATAAAGCATATGATGGATGTTTATGATAACCTCTTGTTTTCCTGGACATTTGTGATATGTAAATTGTTTCAATGCTTTATAATAATAGGCTATATGTTTGTAGATGTTGCTTATGTAAATATTTGTGATCCCAAACTCTAACAAACTCTTTCTCACACATGCAAGCAATCTTGGAGCAGTAGGAAAGCAACTTCTGGAGACTGGACAAGCAAGAGAGAGGCTGAAATAGATGCAACAATTCAACTCAATTGGGATTTTTCATTCAGGCAATGACAAAACCCCTTCTTTCCATATGCATTTTTTCATTTTTCTATAATCAAATGTATAGCTTATTCTTTTACTATATTGAAGTAGTTAGTCTCACGACATGTGTGGGACACCACACATTTATGATTATCAATAAAGGCTACTTTTTGCAACAATTGTTCACTCTCTTCTTTGTTGTATACATTTGCATAATGTAATGCAATCTATTTGATAATTTCTTTTATGCATATCGATATAACATAGCAGACTTGAATGTATACCTTTTATCTTTTAATTGCAAACACAATCTCAGCTCTACCTGACTGAGCTGGAAGCAAAATCAGGTAACACTACCCTTAAGTGGGTTCTTATTCCCTGATTGCACCATCTTCCTACATATTTTTTTTGGAATGAGAAGATATTTTGTGTTCACCTTTGGTGTTTCTTTCTTCCTAAGGGGATAAATATTGTTCAACAAGCATGGATCCCCTTTTGCTTTCAAACTCAAGCATCCACTATTGGTGTAGGAGACATCACATCTAGGGGACTACCTAGTATATCTCTTCACATATCTCCCACCTCATTTTCAAGAACCATTTCTATTTCCTCCTAAGTTACACTTTATGGGGTTGTTGTAAATATTTCACTTCACCTAAGATAATTTTCATCCTTAGTGTAATAGTGCACATAGTTATTAAGTTTACTTAGGACATAATAATATTTAAATATTTTTGAATGGGTAGCTTATAATTACATATATACACATTGAATTAAGATACATTTACCAAAAAATTGCTTCATCAACCCTTGATTGATGATAGCTAGGTACCACTTCTATTTAGTCAAGGCCACCTCTATCTCAAGGAAACTAAGTTAACTCACCTCTTCATTGGAAGTGACTAGAAGTAAAACTCTTACCTCTTGTACATGTCATCTCTTGATTTATGGATCTATGACATCTATATATTTGTAATGCACTTATAGTAATTATGCTCCATAATATTAAATATAGATAGTATTTATTCATTTCCTACTTTTGTGATTATCTCATAGTCATTAGGTCCTAGGTAGAATTGTTTTTATACAAAATTATAACATTAATAGTAAAATATTGAGGCTTATTTTAAGTTTTGAGTATGTGTGCATTCTTTTAAAGGTTGGCTTTAGAAATATTAGCTCTTAGTAGTAATTTTTGTATCTTATTTGTGAAAATTTAATGAGGAAGGATGTTCATTTTTTTTTTAAATATTGTTAATAAGTATTCCCCTCTTTAAGGATACATAGTTTTTGATTAACGATAAACAAGTTTTGAAGGGTGCCTGAAACCCTGAATAGAAAAAGAAAGTGGTAGTAAAGATAAGACAAGAGATTGCCCACCCAAAATAAAAAAAACACCAGCTGATTAACAAACCATTAGCACACCATCAGTAGTCCAAAACACCCAAAAAACAAAAAACAGAAAGGCCGCCAAAAGGCCACTACAACAAATCTTTAAGCATTTTTGCAACCTCCAAATCCTTGACCGCCAGCCTATCATGCATTCTTTAAGGATACATAGTTATGAAACCTAGAAAAATGTTTTCTTCTCTAGTAAACTAAATGCCTTTATGTTGGGAAAATCTAGAACTTGTTAATGTAAAGTTAAGTGGAATTCTAATGTTAATTTTTTTCCTTTTTTCATTTTATTTATTTCAAGTAATATGTGAATGTTTAAATAAGATTGAATTTATTATTATAATCATTTCTATTTCATATCCTTAAATGTCTATGTTAGGGATTCTTCAAACTTTGTTCAAGTAAACTTAAGGAGCTAGGATTATATTGAATATTTTGTATTTATTCTTTAAGAATGTATAGATTCTTAAGAAGCCTTAATTAAACTTATGTCACTTCTTTCTTTTTCTTTTTTTTTTGCTCTACTTGCCTTTATTCTCTTGAGTTTTCTTACTTAGTTCAAGTAAACCTAAGAAATAGTGGAAAGGATTCTATTTTTTTCACTTAATAAACTTCTAGAAAATTCTATGCTTGTAGATTTGTTTTAGTTTTAGTTTTTTTGTTTTCTTTAGATGCATTTATGTCAAAACATAAGAACTAGTGACCAACCAAGTTTCTTTACCCTTAGTATTTGATATAATTTTATATGTTATGGTAGTCCTCATCGAAAGTGGAAAATTTTACTTGGCTATGTATAAATTATATTTACTTTCAAGGGCACTTTCTTATCAATTTTGGTTTTTTTCTCTTTCATTTTTCATGGATAGTTATTGGATAGTTCATGTGTGTTGTGGTGTAAGTGGTAAGATAGTATGTGTCATGAAATGCATTGAATTTTGTTATATGTATATATAAAGGGGTTTAAGCTTACTATTTTTAACAATAATAGGTCTACAAGGTATAGGAGTTACAAAATTAAAGCTAGAGTAGAAAGAGGTTGAATGAGTTGCAAAGAAAAGGCAAGGAAGAAGAGGATCAAACGATATTTTTGGTTCTAGAGTTGCTAGAATCTTAAGTCATTTAGCATCTATAACTAAGTTTGGCGGGTTTTCATTTGTGAATATTTGACATTGATGATTTTTGTAAGATTTTGTACCAAGCTAAGTGATAATGTTGCCAACGAGATTGGGAAGGCCTATGGACATTGTATACTTCTCCCTCTTCTATATTATCTATATATGGTTGCACTTTTTTATGCATGTCTAATTCAATAAATAGTAATAGTAGAATGTAGCATCTTTCAATATTTATAGTATGATTCATCACAAAACATGTTTTTAGTGCATCAATTTCTTTTTTCATTTCATGTGATGAACATGTTAGTAACGTTAGAAATTTAACCTCTCTTATGAGCAATTGGAGCATTTTGAATAGCTTATATTAGAATAAGTTTTCTCATCTAATAAATTTTTGGAGGTATTGCTTCATTTAAAGGTGTAATTTTTAGGGTTTTAAGCATGCCCACGTTATTGTTAGAATTGTGAAAAAAATGAGCCATAGGATCAAACAACAAACAAAGACACCTTCCATGCAAGAGATCTACAAATAATATGTGCAATATTCCTCAACAAGAAACAACTACAACAATGAACCTCAAGAATCTTCAAGGAAAAAAAAAGTCCTCAAAGGTTGAGGGTTCGAGAGTAAATCTCCAGAGTGATAATACAATGAGGGTTGAATGTTATTTAGGAGCAACCCTAAGCAATAAAGGGATCAGATCAAGACAAGTATCAACATCACATGCGATGAGACATAATGATCTAATAATAGCTCACTTCAGTTAAAATAGAAAAGCACTTAGTTAACTTAATAAAGCAATCCTAAGTTTAGCTTAAGTGCATGAGAATAAATTATACTAATAATCAATTAAATATTAATTAATTATTAGCTAATGCATGAGAATAAATTATACTAATAATCAATTAAATATTAATTAATTATTAGCTAATGCATGATTATTCTAACACCCCCCTTAAGATGAACTTAGGGAGTAGCTAAAAACCCTAAAAACAATGCATGATGGGTCCCGACAAACAAGGCTTGGTGAGGTACCAATGTACAAATAAAAGATCTCTCACAACTAGAGAAAAGGAGAAAACCATAGTGGGAGAAAAATCCTCTCCAAAAGAGGGAAAGACGAATGAAGAATTGAAAAAGCCTCCAAATCAATCTGAAGGACTAAGAAGCCTCCACCCAAAAATTTCCTAAAAAAGAGGAACATGTAGAACATCGTTGAAGCATGAAAAAGTTGTAGACTATTGTCGAATGATGACTGATATAGTGCTAAAATGAAGAACCTACAGAAACAAGAATGCAAGAGTGTCCATATGGTAAATGATCCATCTCACCAAAATGCATGGGTAACCAGTCGTTGATGTACTCACTGCATCCAAATAGTGCATAAGAACAAGAACTAGATAGATAGATCACTCCAACATGAAACCAAGGAAGCATTAGCACCAATAGTAGAACCCCCCCCCATAATGTTGAAAAAGGAGAGAAACTATGTGAGTCCAAGAAGTGCACGTAGGAGAAACAACCTACAAATAAAAGGGTGTGCAAACTAAGGCACACACGCATAAGGCAAGAATCATTAGGATTCATTGTTGTTGTGGAAGGGACACTCACTTGACAAAGGTGTGATGGAAAACTAAAGGAAAACATCAACCCCCCATGGCACTTTATATCATAGTGTGAATATAAAAGGCATAACAAGATGTGCAAAATCTCAAAAAAAATATACACTAGAATGACACTTTATCTTAGTGCATCTACATAAGATAATGTGCATGAAAAAGATGTCTACAATGTCAAAGTAATTCACTAGAGTACGAAAACACAAAAAACTTGAATAAAACGTACCTAGAGAGAAATTTTTAAATATGCATGGATGGTTGTGAAGAGCTCTGAAAAATAGTTCCAATGCCACTAGAATGATGAAAAATAGAGAGACTGATCAAAAGTTATGAGCTTGGGACTAAAAACAACACCTCTAACTTCAATAGGCTATAGAATGCACCAACAACGAAATCAAGTGATGAGACCCACACCACTGGAAATTTGACGAAACCAGCTTTTTGACGATATCTCGTTCACCCAATTTTGATACTCGAGCGAAAATTTGTGCTCTAATTCTACCTATTTTGAAAAAAAGCAAAAAAGCAAAAAAAAAATAGCCCCCCCAAGGGCTGGGCACTGGTTGCCCATATGACCCTAGGGTGGTGGATTTTTTTTTGTTTTTTATTTTTTTTCTTTAAAAAAAGCATAAATGCAAAAAAGAAAAAAAGAAGAAGCAAAAACAAGAAGGAAGATTTCAAATTTGCTCTTGTAACCCTAACTATGAAGAAAAAACCTCATAAATCGAGAAGGGGTTTGATGAATCCTTGCTCTAATACCATGTTAGAATTGTGAAAAACATACATGAGCCACTAGACCAAACAATGAACAAAGACACCTTCCATGCAAGAGATTTGCAAACAATATGTGCAATATTCCTCAACAAGAAAAAGCTACAACAATGAACCTCAAGATTCTTCAAGGAAAACAAAAGTCCTCAAAAGTTGAGAGTTCAAGAGTAGATCTCTAGAGTGATAATACAATGAGGGTTGAGTGCTATATAGGAGCAACCCTAAGTGGTAAAGGGATTAGATCAGGACAAGTGTCAACATCACATGTGATGAGACAAAATGATCTAATAATAGCTCACTTCAGTTAACATAGAAAAACACTTAGTTAACTTAATAAAGCAATCCTAAGTTTAGCTTAAGTGCATGAGAATAAATTAAACTAATAATCAATTAAAGATTAATTAATCATTAGCTAATGCATGATTACTCTAACAATTATATTATATTCAAAGAGAGATCACAAATATATTTTTACTTATTCTACTTGCATATCATGAAGACAAGTTATTTCCTATTTCAATAATGTTTATATTCTAGGATATCACAATGCATGCATATATATGGTTAAATTGTTTATAATTAATCTTGTAGAATTCAACACATATTTGTTGATTTTGTATTTACAAAATAATTATTCTAAACCAACATAAATAGATTTAATTGTGATAAAAAAGTAACAAACATACATCATTTATGATATTTATGTTCTAATTGGAATTTATTTTAGATAACAATATATTTTGATTTATTTATTGCTATGATTGGTAGTTATTAGGGTACTATAGATGAAGTTTCTAGTTTGTGTAATTATATAGAGCTCATAGTTACTTTTGATTTCTCTTTCATACTATTTTACATCATATGCTTTTATGGTTGTCGTATTAATGTTCTCAATTTCCTGTTCTTCACCTAACTTACATTTGTAAAATATAAACATGGAATTCCTAAAGGATAATTTATCAAATTATATTTTGAACTAATTTCATAATTTTTAATTTTATTTTATATTAATCTAACCTACATTTATTGACTATATTTTTCATGATGGGAACCCTAGGTTTAAATAGGTTCTATGTGTAAGAGCACCAAAACAAATTGTGTTAATAATTAATATGTTGCTTGACTTAGATGAGGTTCTTGAATTAATTTTAAGGTAAACAAATACTATTTCTTGAAGATATTAAGTGTTTACTATCTTTAATCTTAAACTAATAGGGCAATCCTTTAGTTTAATTCTAGTTGGCCAGAGCTATGAACTACATTTAAATTATTTTCTTCAATTTCAAGTTCACATCCTACATATGAATTTCTTTCAACATGCTAGTTATTAGGTTCCAACCCAAAATTGTGGGGGCACAAGAAAACACTAAAATAATCCACCAATATCAACTAATGTAATTTTTTTGTTGGCAACCAAAACCCATGCCAACAATATTGCGTCAAGAGAGAAGTATTTATGAAATCAATATTCAATGTGTAATGCATAAAACATTAGTATCATGCTTTTTTGTGTCTCTTCTCATCTATGATTCCCTCTATAGAATTAATTATGTCCATTATAAAAAAAAAATCTTTTAATTGGAATAAAAAATTCACATGAAACTTGAATTTTTATGTGATCTAACTCATTATCTAGAGTGCTCAAAATTTTTGTATGATTTTTTGTAATTTGATCAAAATTTGACTTGTCTTGAGCATATATGAAAAATACATTCAGTTTAGTTAATAACCTCGATCCAAATATCATCAATTAATACAATGATTGACAATTTCTCTTTTATTGTAAGCCAATTTTTTTTAGCATATGCATTATTAAAAAAAAAATTGCAACAAAGGACCCTTTCCTTGACATGGGATTAATTCATGGTAAAATAGACTTAATGAGGTCTTAATCTAGTGTCGTGAGGCATTTTATGCATCCACACTAGGTATTGGACCCTTGCAAATTGAATAAAATGCTTTTAACGACATCTTGTGAAGGTGTTGTGAAGTGTTGTAAGACATTTCTACACTCTTCTAGACTCTATTCATTACAATTTACCTAAAAATCACCTTTTCATCACTAATCAAGTCCTATTTTGAAGTGTTGTAGAGTCTTGTAACAATATTTCATGCTTTTCTAGGCATAACTTCACTATTTACACCTTTCTTATGCTTTATTTGGTCCCTTTATGCCCTCATTGCTTTAATTAAGTGTATTTTTGAATGTTAGCCCGATAAACAACATTAAATACAAGATAATTCCTGACACCCATTTTTAGGTCCTAGGTGGTACCCATTCGCCATGGGTGGCGAATGAGTCCCCCTTGGCTCCAAATTCAAAAAAAAAAAATTCCTTTAGGGTTTTTATTCAAAAACACTTGATGTCGGCCTGTGATGAGGTATGAACAGGTTACTAAGGCACAAGATTGTATAAATATGTGTTTTTCTCCTCATTTTACATCTCTCATTAATCCTTCATCTCACACACATACATTATTCATTATTCATTCACCATCCTTCTATCTCAAGTCAAGCAAGCTAGGGTTTTGTCATTCTAAGTCACCAAGGTAGCACTTTTCAGACATTCAAGGGTAGAATCTTCATGTTTTCCTGCAGACATTCAAGTTCAATAATCATGGCAAGGCAAAAACTCCATTGTTTCATGCTTCATTACATATTTTCATCATTTTTGTTTAATTACCTAAAAAGGGGTTTGACCAAGGCAAACCCCTATGCCCTAACATTCACCATTTCTTTCTCTTTCATTGTTTGTTTGCAAATTTAGGTGCATGGATGGCTTGGACATGATTGAAGATTAGGTTGCAAAATTTTTGAAGTCATCTCCACTTTTGCAAGGCCAAAATCTACACAAAAAGTCATTTACAACTTCAAAAATCAAGGTTTTAGATCTAGGTACCTAGAGGTGCAAATTGAGCGGACCGAAAGCTACAGATTCCATTTTTGAGTTTTCAAAAAAGCCAGAATGGAGTAATTCACCTAGAGTGGCAAATGAGTCCCACTATACCTATTTCCTGAAGATTTTTGGAGATTGAGACACCCATTTGGCTAAAACGGGCCCTAGTACAATTTTCCAGAAATAGGACTTATTCACCCAGAATGGTGAATGAGTCCCATCAGGTCTAAATTTCAACATTGAAAGCATCCCAAAAGTCATTTCTAGACCTCATCCATATCTCAAGTGCACACTTTTAGTTTGGTTCATTTCTTTTAAGTTTTGCATTCATTTCTAGTTCGTTGTTGCATTACACAATGTGTTTTCAAACATCATTTGTTTCTTAGGTTTTGTATTCATATTCAATCAATTTCATAGATTAGTTGCATTTAAATCATCTCATTTAGTTTTAGTAACATCACACATAACATAGTTTGAATGAACCTAGTTAGCCTTTTTGGCCCTAACTCTCTCCTTTTAGGTGAAAAACCTTAGAAGAGCTAGAGAAGTGCATTAGTGCCAAAAACCTACGGTTCAAAAAAATGTAGTGTATTATTCTTTTTCTACTTGTTCAAAATTCATCAAGACTCCTCCCTAATCCAAGAGTGATATTCATACAATAAGCAATACAAAGTTGTCACCTTGAAGCAAGTATAGTTATTAAACAAATATGTTGTGATTGCACGATACTTATAGTGGTCTATTTTGCGCTCTCCCTTAGGATTTGTATTATTCTCTTTAGGTTTATTATCCCTTTTATTTGTTTATGTGACTAGAGGAAGAAAATATAATTGTTAACTTTACCCAAAATCTTATTGAAATTTGGTCGATTGACCATGTTCCAAAAATACTTTACAACACGAGGAAACTTTGTAGTAAATTCCTTGGTCATAAAAATATTGAAACCCAAGTACAAGTTACAAGCCATAACAATTTTTTCCAAGGTTATAAAAATTACAAGAAGGTAGGTTTTTGTAGCAAGGAGATTATTGAATGAACTAAACTTGTCTTCAACTTGGTAATTCTAGCTTCATTTTCCTACAACAATATGAAAAAATAATTTGAAAACACATGCAACTACTTTCACTAATATATTTGGTACACAATCATAATTAAAGGAATTTATAGGAGGGAGATAAACTCTAGATCCAATGTGAGGAAAATTTTTGTTCATAGTGTTGATGACCATCATGTTATTATGGATGATGAATATGGGTGTTCCTATATTGTAGATGAATCAAGAGAGGAACTCATAACTCATTTTGGTAACTTGAATATGGCCTTTAGGAATTTTGTTTTTTGAATTTACTTACTCTTCATGAATTCATGTCCAATGCACATTAAATTCTAACACATTTTCTATAGCACTGACCTCAAACTTGTTTTTCAAGAAATCATTACCTATTTCAAGTAATCTAATGGAGTTGTTGGTAAGAACTTCAAAACTAAATCCTCTTTGCATCTTTGAAGTAATAGAGATGGAGTGTAACCATGCCATCAAACATTACATTGGACCAATTTCAATCTTCAAGTCAAATTTATGTTGACATGTAAATTTATTCTATTGAAAATCATTCTTAAAGATACCAACATCACCAAGGACTCTTAATGTTGATAAAAATTCTTTGCATCTAGCCTTATTAATAATCATTCCATCAAACATTATATTGGACCAATTTCAATATTCAAGTAAAATTTATGTTGACATGTAAATGTATTCTATTGATAATCATTCTTAAAGATACCAACACCACCAAGGACTCTAAATGTTGATCAAACTTCTTTCCATCTAGCCTTATTGATAGAAAACTATTTTGATTGCCTAGCAGGGGCGAAAGTGTTCACAAAGTAGGGTTTCTTTGTTTTGTGGCAAGCACCTTACAGAGCAGAGGTTGTTACTAACTATTTATATTAGAATGTGGTGAAAAACTGGGGTGTTCCATTAAGTATCATAAATGATCATGACCCTAGATTCACTTCAAACTTTTGGGTCAAATTGTTCAAACTCATGGGGTCAAAGTTACTCATGTCCACAAGCCGTCACCTAGAGACCAAAGGTCAAACCGAGCAGGTCAATACAGTGTTGGAGGAATATTTGAGGCACTTTTTTTGGTAAGATCAATCCAATTGGCCAAAGCTATTGGACTCTGCACAATTTTTCTACAAAATTCAAAAGTCGGGGTCAAGCCAATACTCACTATTTCACTTGGTAGCAAGGCAACAACCGTTGACTCCCCATACAGTTCTTAGCAGATACTTGAGACACTTTCTAAGTGCAATAGAGCATCTCAAGGATTGGAAAGATAGAGTGGATCTAGCTCGCCATCATTTGATCAAGGTTGCAGAAAGAATGAAGAAGTACGTGGACGTGAACAAGCATGTCGTGGACTTCAAGGTAGGAGTCAAGGTACTAAAAATGGACTTGGATCATAGATGTACAATTGAAGTTGTCTATGATTATTATTTTCCATAGGTTAAATGGTCATAATAATATCCTTATAATGCATAATTGAGAGATTATGTAATTTTCTTCAATATCTATCTAAAGTTTAGCTTGATAAATTTACTACATGGGAATTTAGTTTTGAACTTGTTTTGATAATAATATGAAAAAATAATATTTTATAGTAATAAAAAGATGAACCCTTTTATTAATGAGTTTGTTTTTCTTATAAGGTACTAATAGTCTAAAACCATGTGTTGTTTCATTGTAGTAAATTTTGGTTTTGTGTTAGCATATCATAATTTATTTTAGTAGCTTAAAAATACTTAAAGATACTTGAAACTATTGGTTGTGACTAGGCCACAATCAACAAGTTTTTGTGAAATCTAAATTAAATATTTTTAATAACAAATATAGGAAAAAATTTAATAATCTTATGGGTAAATTTTCTAATGAAGTTAATATTTTAGACTAAAAAATCAAAAGAGATAATGGATAAATCACTAAATAAATCAAAGTACTACGAGTCCAAGGAAAAAAAGAAGGAATTCAACACTTGATCCTCAGTCCTAAGAAGTTCAAACATTATACAAAGGTAAGGAGATAAATATATGTTAGGAAATTCCCATTGGTTTTTAACACTTTAGAAATTAGGGACCCCAAGTTGAAGCAATGCTAATGGCTTGGACCCTCTAATACAATAGAAGAGACTACTAATGCTTATGATATGAGTGTCAAAACCATGAGAGAAAATAATGAAATGAAAAACATCCTCTACACTAATTCAAAATATTGCAACTTCTTCTCCAAGAAACCTATTGTCCAAGAAAAATAATGGATGAATTCAAGGATCGCGCTTGAGTTCTAAGAAGTTAAAACAATCTATAGAAGAAAATAAATATAGAGGTGTTAAGAGACAATGATGGGTCATTATGTTGCAAAAATTAGGGAAACTAGGTCCAAGAAACATTGATGGATAGGAATTTTGATACAATAGAAGAAGTTTCTTATGTTTATGTTATGGAGACTATATCCATGATAGGAAATAATGTAATGAAAAAATTCCTCTACGTCAACTCAAATCCTTGCAACTTGTTCTCTAAGAAATATTCTCTTCCCTTACGTACCTTAGATTCTAGCTCTAAATTAGACTATGCTCTTTTTCAACCCACCAAGATATTGTATGATGCTGCATTTTATTATATGAGGAGGGACTCAATTATTAAAAATTTAGGGTCAAATAATATAAGTTAAAACAATTTTTTTCATATGTTCACGAGCAATTACATTTAACCTTCAACAACAAATATAATAGATACTTGAATGATAACATATTGGAGGTGGTTCTAGAAATTTATAAGTACTCATCCCTCTTCTTAGAGATATTAGT
Source organism: Sequoia sempervirens (assembly GCA_007258455.2). Lineage (NCBI taxonomy): Eukaryota > Viridiplantae > Streptophyta > Pinopsida > Cupressales > Cupressaceae > Sequoia > Sequoia sempervirens. The sequence goes on along the minus strand of VDFB02360698.1, from coordinate 420,933 downwards.
TTTAGTAATAGAAACATTGACATGACATGGCCTTAACAAAATTATAGCCTAGCAAGTCCTAGTCCCAATCCTAATATCTCTATTTTATATTACACTTGAATTATCCATTCTAGAAGTATTTTATCAAAATGCCACTGCTAGAGATTTCACCATTCTATGTTCATCCCCACTATTTTATCCCTTCTTTATCCCTATTGATCAAAATTATTTTTCCACTACCACCACCATCAATACAATTCCCATAAGTTCCAACTTTGTTATGGCCACTTTTCCAAACCAAGTTGAGAGGCATTGTCTTCTTTGATTCTTGGAAGAGTTTTATTTTTTAACCATGTCCAAGATTTGTAACCCACTGTTATCAAACCCATTAAACTCAATGTGAAAAACTCTATTGAAAATAACTCCTATGCATATTCATATTTTTTAGATCAAATAATCAACACACATCTTCTCCCATCCAACCTGAATAATGATAAAAATAAAATCAAGAGAAACAATATTGAATATGATATTAGTATTCCATGTATGACTACTACTACTCTTGCATTCAATACTAACATTAGTACATCTAATTTATCCATTGATGATGTATAAAATTTGGAATTGAGACAAATTATAAATGTATGTACTTGACTCAGTAGCAATAGGTACAATTGGATAAATATAGCATGTCACCAATTAATTTCTAACTTACTATCAATGGTCCAATTTTCCAATCATGTAATGCCCCGCCACGCAACCCTAGGGGAAGTTGCAAACTACTAAACAAATGCACCATTTTTTTTTTGATTAATTACAAATACATGTAAGATTACAACACAAAGCCAACAATCCCCTAAGGTTACAAGACAAAGATTATTTAAATCACAAATTAAAACAACATGCATGAAATGAAACATAACAACATTCACATAAATAATTAAAGCACATACATTCCATACATGAGATTTTCATTTAAGACCATGAGATCCTTCATGGTTACCAATAATAGAAGTTTTACAATTACAATTACATCACTCATTCCCAAAATGAGGTAAATCAATAACATGATAGCTTAATTACAATTTCCACCTCGATAACAATGAGGGGTAAAAATAATACAAGAATGACTAACATAAAAGAACCAAGGTAGCAACTGGATTCCATGAGCTCTCCAATATGAAAGCCTCGTCCACACGAGCAAGAGCCAAAAAAAAAACATAGTAAGGTGCACGTTCCACCCAACCAAGTGATACCCGAAGGTTCACCCCCCGTGCTAGGAGATAGTAACAAGGATTTCAGGTCAAGACCAACAACCTCTAAACATAGGCAACATGACTCAACTGAAAAAGATATGAACATGACATCACATGACACAAAGGTTACAATGCTTCCAGATTTTAAGTAAATGATCACATCACGAATACAAACATATTGTTGACTTAGGAGAAGTGTCATCACAATGTCACATGGGATATCCTGGCAAGTCTTCCTAGGTCCCAACCCCCATCTTGGGATATCCTAGTAACCTCTAATGACTCCCGACCCCACATGCAAACCAATGCGGAATCAATTATCTTTCGAAGGGACAAGATAACGATCTTGCCATTCCAGGCCTTCTCGTCTCATCCCAAGTCTATACAAGCACTTGCGTCCATGAGCAAGGAAAAATTAATCTTTTTAAATGTTGGTACCACCTACACTAATCAATTGGTTTAAGTTTTCACTGAATTAACTAACTTACATTGAGATCTCTTGGCAACACTTTGTGTGCCGGCCCTCAATGTAAGCCACTTCTCTAAGACAACACATGGAACTATACCACAACCAAAGGGTACTCAAGTGCAACCTAGGGATAATGAATCCCTAATCACGACATGAAGTCAACATAGCCCGTTCATGATAACCGGGTACAACACTGGACACAATTACGCACTACCCAAGGCAAACAAGGTCAACCGACATGACAGCAACCCCAAAACATAGTAGACGGTTCCATCTGGAAGACTTACAAAATCTGACTCAAATTCCAACAAGAATGGACGCCCAACGACGAAAAGAGGCTTGCAAACAATATAAGGTAATCTACATTAGGATTTCGTAAATCCAATCATTCATCGCATTAGTACACTTAATCAAATTAAATAAACTATGTTCTTGCACAATCACATAAGAGTTTGACTATTCGTTTGATTCTTGTTGACGCAATACACACAATAAATTAAATCAATCTTTCTTTTGATATACAATGATTTTCCATAAACAAATTTTCATCTATCCCTTACAAATACCTTTTCTCTTTTTAAAAAGAATAATTCACATTTAAATATAAATATATATATATATATATTTTAAATATCTATGTAATCAAATATATATACATATATATTTTAAAATACATATATAATTAATATTTAAATATAAATGATAATCACTTAAGCATACATTAAAATATAATATAAATATATTATAATACATATATTATATATAAATAATTTTAAATTATTATATACAACATATATATTAAAATATATATATATATTATATTTTAATTGATAAAATAAAACATTGATTTCCAAATTTCATATTATATATATTAAATATATATATAATATAAAATATATTATATACTTTATATTTAATAAATATAATAAAAAAAATGGATTTTATATTTCATAAAGCACGACCATTAGGGTTCGGCCGCGCCCTGCCCTTAACAGGGGACGCAGCCCCCATGAATGGGGGCGGCGGCCTGTGTAGGCAGCGATGGCGCTGCCTCCACAGGCGGCCGTCGCCATCCATGGGGGTGGCGATAGGGGTGGGATCCCCTCCCTTAAACCCTCGCGCCAGTAAACAAATCCGCCATAAAAAACGAAAAAAATAATGACTGGTAATGACTGGTAAACACATAATACAGTCATAAAAAAAATTGCTTTCCCAGAAACTCAAAAGAAATACGAATTTCAATGTAAATACATATATATTTATATATGTGTATATATATATATATTTGTACAATAGGGTATATATATATATACACATATATAAATATATAACCAAAATTAACATAGGGAGGAATCAAATAACCAGAATTTCTCCATACCCAGATTGGGCAAATGCTCAATCTTGAACCAGAATGTATTGAAATTGAATTTACATGATTTTATCCCAGCCATATAAAGATTTATCAATCCTTGCAAATTTAAATGGAGATTTTTCCAAAGCAACAAAATTCCACAAACAAGTTTTCCATTTGAATTCTCCATGCTTGTTTCAAATTTTCTGTTGAAAGTTTGATAATGAGATTTGAATCCTTTTTTTTTTGTTTCCACAATATTTTGAAAATTCTTTTGTTCAAGTTTGAATGGAGATTTTATCATGGGTTTTAAATCAGAATTTGAATTCCATAAATAGTTTGAACAATTTCAAAACAAAAATTTTCAAAATAAGATTTGCACAATAAGGAAAGCATGGAACCTTGTGTTTTTCTCCAAGCTTTAAAATCCTTCAATGGAGGTTTTCCCTTTTGTTTTCCAATTCAGCTTCACCCAAATCTTCAATCTTTCTTTCTAATTTTTCTTCAAAAATTCAATCCAAGTTTTTTGCTCTCCCCAAAAATTCAAAAATTGATTATTCAAAATAAAAATGAATTTCCTTATACCATTCCTTCTCCAAATTTTTCAAACCCCTAATTTTGAACTCACCCACCAAAATTGATTGCTAAACTAGATATTTTATTTTTTGCAATTTAATAAAACAATTTCCATTTTCCATTGCATTTGCATAATATTTATTTAAAACAAAGTTCTATTTTGCCACAAAATGATAATTACATTTTCTCTCTCCTTTTTTTTTTCTTTTCACAAAATTGAATTTACCCATTTACATAGAAATCATTTTTTTTTAATTTTATTTCAAAAAAGAGGAATGCAAGGCAATTTCTATTTTTTTGATTTGTCTCAATATTTAATAATGCTAGCACAATTAATCTAATTTAATTAATAAGCTCTCATCTATTCATTTTGACAATGAAATTAAATAAAACAAACACCATTTTTTTCTTGCAAATTTAAATACGCAAGCAAGGAGAGAAGAGGCAACAAAGAAAATAACTTATTCCAACTAACAACCCGACGACACACTATGGCTAGGGTGATGTCACGATACAGAAAACCTAGCTACTATCTCCCAATCATTTTCCGTTGGACAAGGGACAGGCTCAGACCTGTGGAACCAGGTGGAGTCGATGTCCTATACCTACATCCTACACACAATACGAGTGTCGAAACCTGCATATATATATATATATATATATTAAAACACACCGTGAAGACGAAATCGCGGAATCAAAGGGCACTCGCATGCAAGTGATGTGATCCCGTCCCCTTCACCAATACAATATCGCTAACTGACGCATCTAATCATCACTAATATAATCAAAGCATAAACATCAATAATTCACATACATGCTAATTTAATCCATAATATGAAATAATAATAACATCTGATTAAAGTGCCATCACATCAAAACATAATGTTTACATCGCTTAACAATTAGTGGACAAAAGTAATTAAGTTTATACCCAATGTGCTAACAAAGCAAAACATACATAACGAACATTGTTCGATCAAAAGCACAAAATGGAGAGGTGTTACAAATCAACAACCAAAACACCCTTCTTATGAAGATTTTACATCAAACCACTTCAAAGAGAGTTGATATGGAAACTTCAAGAGCCTCGATTAGTTTGAACAATGTTTCCTCTTTTCTTTATAAAGTAAGGAAAAATCAAACTTAGAAAGGAAATATCACTCTAGAGATGTATTCTTTTGTTTCGATGTTGCCTCTCACTACTTATCACTTGGAAGCATATATAGAAGAAAATTTCATGAATATAATTTAATTCAAGTCTATATTTACGCTGAGAGGCGTCTACAGTGGCATCCAAAAATATGTGTAAAGTTTTTGAAGTTGCATTTAAAATGATAGGCAGGTGGAAGTCATGTGCAACTACTGTAGTGGAAGAGTAACAAAAAAATCAAATAAAAGAGATTTGATGAAACAAAAAAATCAAATCAAAGAGATTTGATGAAACAAAAAAAATAAATCAAAGTGATTTGATGAAACATAAAGAACAAATAAATAAATAAATAATATTTTTGATCACAAAGAGAAATCAAAGATTTGATCACAAAGATAAATCAATCAAAAAGGAAAATTAGAGAATGATAACTCTCAGTGTATTTTATATATATTAATATTTAATATATGTATGCTAGTTGTATTTGTGGGAGACATATGCCTCCAAAAAAGCATATTGAAGATTAAAAAATTGCAAATAATTAGTGATATTGAGGAAAAGGGAAAGAAATTTGAGGATAGTGATAGAGAGTTTTACCAATACTAATTTTGAGCTATGGAAAGTCAAAACATGGGATATTATTATAAAGAGTCTATGGGATAATATATCTACATACAAACCATCAAAAATGTCACTAGCTGGTTGGAGTCTATAAGAAAGAAAGGTGAAGGGCCTCATTAGGATTTTCTTGGATTTTTTGTTTTTTGAATTTACATGAAGAACACACCTCAAAATCTCATTGGAATAAGTTGGGGAGCTTATAGCAAGATAAATATTTGGTTAATAAAATTTTCTTAAGAAATAAGTTGTATACCTTGAGAATAGATGATGATTATTCTATAGTTAACCATTTAAACATATTAAATGTGATCTTGACATAGTTACACTTTGTTGGAGTGAAGATAGAGGAGAAGGATTATTGTATGAAACTTTTATGTTATTTTCTAGACTCAAGGGATAACTTGGTGATAGAAATTAGGGTCACTACTCGAAAGATTGAGATGGATAAGGTAGTTATTACTTTACTCTCAAAGGAGATGTTGTGAAAAGATTTAAAATATACTAAGAAGACCCTATTAGCTCTTTAAATTTTGAAGGAGAAAGGAAATAAGAATGACAATAAGAAAGAAATGACTATATAAAAATCTCATAGGAGATCTAAATCTTCTAGAAAGTATAAGGTGAAGTGTTGGAATTGCAACAATATTGAAAACTTTAGAAGATATTAAAAGGAGAAAAAGAAGAAAAGGAATGAGCTTGATAGATATTCATAGGAGGATGGTGGTGATGCATTTGTCATGGCCTTGACAACACATGGATATAAATGTTTGTGGTTAATAGAATTTGGATCTTCATTCCATATGACCTCCCATGAAGGTTGGTTTTCCAAGTGAATAAAACAATGAAGGAAAGTACATCTTGGTTCTTATTTTCATCTAAGAATTATTATTTTTGGTAGAGTCTTGATCAAATTCCTTGATGGATGAGTGAAGGGGATCAATGTTGTACTATATATGATGGGTTTGGTATGGAACCTCTTCTCAATTAGAAAATTTAATGATTCAAATGTGCAATTTGTTTTCTCTAGTGTAGGGTGTAAGATAGCATGAACATTTATGGTGCTAATTAAGGGTTTTCTTATGGGAACCATGTTTCATCTTGAGACATGAACTACGTAATCCAATTATTCTTCAATTCATATAGTGAAGAGATCTATGAATATACTCCTTCACCATCAAAATAAGCAACAAGGAGGAATTATATATATATATATATATATATATATATATATATATATATAATGGTCATGCTATATGGGAACCTAAGTGATGTATTTATTTAAAGATCAAGTTACCTATGTAGAAGATAATGTTGTGGTGCCAAAGCATGTGAGATATAAGTGAGAAGGATCTACAAACCCTAAAAAATGCAATCTTGATGAGGGGTTGTTAGCCTTTTTTAACCTCGCCTATTTTGAAACTTTCAACATAAAATCAACAATATTTTGTCATGTATTAAGTTCCTCTTATTAAATTGGAAAGAGATCTAAGATCAATAATAATTATCTATTAAATTTAAAATAAGGCATATCTTATATTGGTGGAAAGCTGATAATTTTTTCAATAAACCCTTTTTGTTTCATCAAATTCAGATAAAAAAGTCGTCAACCACAAGGGCGAACTTTGGAAAACTAATGAAATTTTGTATACATATTTTTCAGTTGACTTTCTAGCTATGGCAATCCCGAACAAAATCTCAAGCCTACTGATTTTGTCAGAAAAAATAGATATCCGTTAGCAACGTATATCCTGTTACTTGTATTATTTATAATACATAATATATTAATATATACTATATACTAATATAGTATATATATTATATTATGTATTATATTATGTATTATATTATATATAATATATTACATATTATATATATATTATATATTATATATTATTATATTATATTATATTATATATACTACATATATTCTATATAGTATATTATATATTATATTAATATTATGTAATATATATTATGTATTATATAATATATTTAATATATAGTATATATTAAATATACTACATATATATATATATATATATATATAGTGAGATAGAGAGAGGAGGAGTGAGAGACCTGGGAGAGAGGGGGTTTGGGATGGAGGGGAGAGAGAGAGAGAGACCTGAGAGGGAGATGGAGAGTGAGAGAGAATAGAGAGAGAGAGGGAGAGAGACTAGAGAAAGAGAGAGACCTAAGAGGGAGATGGAGAGAGAGAGAGAGAGACTTGAGAGAGAGAGGGGGGACTGAGAGAGAGTAGTCTACATAGGGTGAGAGGGATAGAGGGAGCGAGAGACCCAAGAGAGAGAGAGTGTGGGAGGGAGAGAGGGAGAGAGAGACTTGAGAGAGAGACTTGAGAGGGAGAGAGGGAGAGAAAGAGAGAGAGGGAGGGAGGAGAGAGAGGGAGACTTGAGAGGGAGAGGAGAGAGAGAGAGAGAGAGAGACCCTAGAGGGAGAGAGAGAGAGAGAGGAGTGGGAGAGACTTGAGAGAGAGAAAGAGAGGGAGTGGGAAAGACCTGAGATAGAGAGAGGGGGGAGAGAGAGACTTGAGAGGGAGAGGGACCTAAGAGGGATAAAGAGAGAGAGAGTGGGAGGGATAGAGAGAGAGTTATCTAGTTAGGGTGGGAGGGAGAGACCAAAGAGAGAGATCTAAGAGGGAGAGAGTTGAGAGAGCGTATAAGATATATAATATATAATATATTATTTATATACTATATAGTATAAAATATATATTATATTATATATACTATCTATTAAATGTATTATATAAAATATAATATATAGCATATATATTAAATATACTATATATAATTTATTATCTAATATATAATATATAATTTATAATATATTATATAATATATATTATGATATATTAATATACAATACATTTTTTATATATTAATAATACATTATATTAGTTTTATGTATTATTTGGTTTATAAAAATCTAAAGCAAACATATATTCGTTATTTATTGTATAAGATTTGAAGCTTCCCCTATGCATACATATTAATACATAATATATACAATATCTAGTATATATTGTATTGTATATATTATATATTATACTAAATATTATATATAATATATAATATATAGTATATATATTAAATATATTATGATATATTAATATATAATACATTTATTATATGTTAAGAATACATAATATTGGTTTTATGTATTATTCAGTTTGTAAAAATATGTTATAAACATATATTCGTTATTTATTGTATAAGATTTGAAGCTTCCCCTATACATACATATTAATATACAATATAATTTATATACTATTGTAGATGTCTAAATTTGGACACTTAATTTATCCAAATTTATCCCCTTTAATTAACATCCTTAAGTTCTTCTAATCCCTAAGGTATCTAGTTAAATAATTAAATACCTTCCTCTTTCATCAAATGAATTAAATAAATATCACATTTATTTAATTCCTCCTCATGTCACATCCTCCATTTTTTATCTTATCCTAATCCATCTTCTAATCTCATCATTAGGATGTGCACATGCCTAATCTTTGATTAGGATGTGTCACATCCTCCAACTTTTGCAAGTTGGCCTCTAATCTCTCTTAGCCGCCTAACCTTCCTCTAACCCCTCATCAGCTAGCCTAATCAACCTCTCAAATAATTTTTAATTCCTTTTATCCTTCCAAGGAATATTAAATTCCTTTTATCCTTCCAAGGAATATTAAATTCCTTTTCTCTTCCCCATGTCCTTTATGGCATGTGTCCTTGGTCAACCCTCTTAAATGCCTTTCTTTTTTGACAAGGCATCTCCCTTCCCTATGTGAATTTTTAATTCACCTTTTAATCCCCCAATGCATTTAAGGAATTTTAAATTCCTTCCCTCTCCCCATGAGAATATTTGAGGAATTTTTAATTCCCCACTTGTCCTCTCACCCACATGGGGACAAGTACCTCCTTTATGAGGAGATCTTGTCCAATCCCAAGGTACTTTGTACCCATCTCCATGTCATGTCCTTCTTCTTCCACCTCATGTCCACTTCACCTTTTAGGGCTATATCACATGCCACATGTCAAGATGTGAGGGCTTGTGAGTTCTCAACTCACCTTAGCCCTACATCTTGATATTTGGTGGATCAATTTCAACCATCCATTTCCCCTAGGATTTCCCAAAAATCCTATAAATACCCCCTCTTTTCTCTCATTTTAGTGAGATCATTTGTGCTAGCCAAACTCTTGCAGTTTTGTTTCTCAACCTCTACTTAGCCATTTTCACATTTTCATCCACTTGCATCCATCTTCACATCCTCATCTAGCTTGCATCTTGCCATCCAAGGAGCATACACGTCAAAGATCGAAGGGCCAACCAAAGAATCGACTCAACGCAAGGTATAAAGTTCCATTTTGTGGCTTTGTCTTGTTTTGTTTCTAACTTAGGCTAATCTTGAAGTGTAGGTTGTTTAAGTTGTTTATTTGCACTCCTTTTGGCTTGTTGCTTGCTTTCTAACCACCTAATTCGACCTATCACAACTATATATATTATATTATATAATACTTAATGAGTTAGTGTGCATGAGTGGAGTCAATTGAATAAATTGCAATAAAAAGTTTGGTGCCAATGGAATGACACAAACTTTAATAACAAAATGAGCAAAATGATTCTAAAGTACTTAAGTCTATGCTCAATGACCAAATCACAAACAACTATCACCCAAAAAATAATTTGCACTATACATTGAACTCGGTTCCATACAAAAGTGCCCACATCTTCCTTGCTCCAAATAATAATAATATATTATATTATATTATATATTATATAAATATATAATATATTATATTATATATATTATATATATAATATAAATATATATTATATTATATTATATATTATATAAATATATAATATAATATATTATATATATAATATAAATATATATTATATTATATAAATATATATAATATAATATTCATATATATATATATTCCCATGTGCCACTGGGGCTCGATAGTCTATGCCCATATGGCTAGACTCGACTCATGGGCATTTCCAAGTCAAGGGGTGCAAAAAGGCTTGCACATTTGGTTAAGATCTCAAGGTCTTCTGCAACATTTAATATGTGTCATGGGCCTCTCAAAATGGCAGTCGAGGTGATTATATCAAGAACCATCATCATTTCATTGCATCATTTCATCCAAGGAGTGATTTTGGTATTGACATGGGGCTGCTGTGATCTATGGATTGGAGATTACACCTACAAACTACAAGATCATCAAGTACTGAATGTGCAAGGATTAAATGCCAACCTCAAGGAATCGTAGGGGTTTGAGGATGGTTGCACTAAATCATGATCAGAATATTGATGACTTAAGGTTGGTAATTCATGTGGAGTAATCTCACTCTCCTTAAATTTGATATGGAGGCGGGGATTCTATTCATGAGAAAATGGATACCCTAGTTGACAAACCATACAAACTAGCAGCCCATGCCCTGCCAATTGGGCAGTCATCAACGGGTTGTCGGCTTTGCTAGCTAGGCTAGCCTAACTCCATGTGGGGGGTTTTTTAAATCATAAATCGCTTTTAAAAAAAAAAAATTGCCTGATTTTTTAAAAATAAAAAATTTAATCATATTTATTTTTTTAAATCAAGTTTGCAGACCCTTTGGGTGATTCTTCCCAAGTGGCATTGCCACCACGGGTGGGTCACCCAAGGGGGCCATTAGCTACCCTCTACTAGCCTAATTGTGCAACATTTTTCTAGGGGGCATAACTTTCGGCCAAGATGTCATATTTTTGACTTTTGATAATTGAAGGAAAGCACTCTCTGAGCATTACATAGTGGTATAGATTTTGTTCCATGATTTTATTGTTTTAATTAATTTTTGGGACCTAAAAGTTAGATATTCTTGATTTCACTATTTGGGTCATAACTTTTGCAATTTGCATATATAATCAGATTTTCAATTTTGAATAGACGTTGGAGAGAATGTGCAATATAATACACATTGGATTAGGTGTATATTCAGTTTGTGTGCAAAGAGAGGATTGTACTTGCTTTATCACTTATAGGTGCTTGAGATTTAGAGTGTGATTACGTGAGCATCTAGATGAGTATAAAACCTTGAGGGAGTACATGTTTTAATATGTCATTTATGATGGAAAAGCTGATTATTGATTTTGTGCTTCTTGGTATAGGTTTATAGGTGTTTTTAAAAGTTGGAATTTGATGGTGATAGATACACAAGTTGTCTTCGATTTTGAGGACATGGGTTGACATGTGTAGAGACTTGGAGTCTCATGTGGGAGATAGTTGAGTGCAGGTAGATTGTTGGTGATGATTATGGTGTCATGGATATGTAGGTACATTTGAGCATTGGCACGACATGATCATATATGTGGTTGTTTGGTGGTGATCCAGTTTGGTGTTAGCAGGTTGTTCTTATTTCCTTAATTTTTTTTGGTTCCTTGACTATGGTTACTCATTTGTGGACATGTTTGGCAAATCAAATTTGTGGTTGATTTGGTGTTTGAGTCTTGTTGCCTACAAGATTATCTTCTTTGATATCTCAGTTTGTAGGTTACTAGTGTGATGATGAGTTTTCATGCTTCATTGTTTGGTATCTACAATTTATGCAATTATGTGGTCCAACCACCCATTTAGTTGTAGTAGGCTGACTCGACATGGATTTTCTATATCCACAATATTGATTCAATGTTGATGCAGAATTTTTTTAGTTTTCCTTTTCTATGGTCATTTGTGCATTGGTACATTGCTTTGGGATGATAGGATGGATGATTAGAGTACCTAATTAGTTGATTGTTGGGACTTGTAGCATGTGGTTTTATCACAATATCAAGATGGCTTGGTTACATTTCATTGACTACATATTTCAGTTGGAGATTTTGATAGTGATGACTTGGTGGTGTAGGATTGATTTTTGATTTTTTGATGGTGGTTGTATATTCTTGGCTTGGAGATCTTGTTGCTACTTCTTCTCTAGAGTTGTTGGGATTGTAGTTGAGTGAGAGTGGAACATGGGTGATCTTCATTTAGGAGATGGTTGTCATGATGCCATGTGTAGATCGATATCACGTTGTAGTGGGAGTTATTGGTAGTGATGTGATGCATCATTGGTGATGGATGATCTTCTTAATAGTTTATGTATGTCTTGGAGGAACTCTTAGATATTCTTGCTACAAAAGATTTCTTTCACATTTATAGGTTCATTGTTAGGAGATGGTTATCTTCATATGCTTGGAGATGTTGATTCTTGGTTTAGAGTGTGTTTGGTATTGTATCATGGTTTAGTCTTGATTCTAGCTTAGAGGTTTGACATGATGCAAGCTCTCTTGAGACTAGGATGTATGAATTGTTGGATGTCATCTCCTAGGAGGAGATGGTTAGATCATGATGTCATGTTGGATTCTTGATTCTATGATTGGAGCTTTGGCATTGATCTTGTTGGTTCTCTTGGTATTGAGTGCATTGGTTATTTTCTTGGGAGTTTCATGAGGGTGATGTGTTACACTTGGATCTTAGCATGGATTGATCCCTTTCAGGTGCTCATGGATACTTGGATACTTGGGTGAGGCTAGAGTTCTCTTGAGATTAGAGACATTTTCTTGAGACAATTAATCTTTGGAGGTTTCAATAGGAAGACCAAGGAGCTTTCACCTGGATATGGGTGTGATTTCATGATGGACCTATAGAGGAGATTGTTCTTGGAGTGATTCATGATGACTTGGTTATCCTAGAGGAGCATTCTCATTCCCACTCTTAGTATACTCAACAGTTTATCATTTGAAAGGTATGTGTCCATTCTTTTCAAATGTGTTATGTTGTGTGCTTCGTTTTCTCATGGGAATGAGTCTTGAGCCATGGTGATTTATTTTGGGAGACTCATTTGAGGATTATTTAGCATGAGATTATATTTATTTATCTTTCATAGATATGGATATTGAGCCATGGATAGTTGGTTCTAATGATTCATTTTGAGAGATGGTTAGCATGGTTATCTCCTTGTTCATATGAGATTGTTTATGTTATCATTCATTGATGAGGAGTTTTAGGAGATGTTATTGGGCTGATTTCTTGATTTGGGAATGGATACTTTGAGTATTATCTTCCTTGGTAGATAGGCTTGCATCCATGTTGGCATTATACACATGATTCATACGTTGCATTTGATCTATGAGATTGAGTGGTTGGGTATTGTTGATGCTTCTCATTTGGGGTTGTAAGGAGATCATACTTGACACAAATTTTCACTTTTGAGGTGTTGGTAGAAGGAAACATTATGATTTATAGGTTTTCTCTCTTTATTCTATGGTTCCTTCTTGGAGGTTCATGTTCATATGATTTAGTAGGATTGTGGTGACATGTTGTGAGAGAGTACATAAATAGTGGTATTACATATGTGGATCATTATTTTTGTTCTTGGTACTTCATGTTTTGATTGTTTATCACACCTTGGTATAGTGTTGATTGGTAGACTTGATATGCCTTGGTCATTTTAAGATTTGACATTACCAGTATAGTAGGAGTTTCATGGATGTGTGTTCTTCATTAGTAGGTTTGATTCAAGGAGCTTATGATTACAGTTTATGGGTTGCATACACATTTTGGCATGAGTTTACTGATGTGTTTGATACCTAGGAGGTATGGATGGTTGGATATATTAGCATGTGTTGTGGATGTTATTTATGATCATGTGGGTTTTTATTTTGACAATAGCTTGGAGCCTTTGTTATCACTTGGATTTGATGCATGTGTTCATGGATTGGTGCATCTTCACCTTGGCATGTTCTTTCTATTCCATAGGTGGCATGTTGGAGGATGAGAGGAGTTCTTTCTTGAGATGGTGGTCACTTTGGTATTATTGCAGGTATCTTGATGGAGTACGATAGCATGTTGGAGATTCATGTGGTTTCATGTATGGCTATGATGATGTATTTCATTGATTAACCCTTATACAATGTATACAACAAGTGGGAGAATGTTAGGATATGGTGTTGTACACCATTACATAAATTATTATATTATAATATTGTAATTAAATGATTATTTAATTGTGGTACATCTAGGAGGTGTATTTAGCCACATTAGATAATTATTTGGGTCCACTTGTAAAGTTGTATTGTAATATTGGGTTATTATTTTGTGTGGGAGACATAGGATAATAATTTAATATTTGGGGAAAGAATTTAATATATTGAAAACTTAGTACCCAATATTAAATTAAGGGTCAATGGTTTTGTGGCACATGGTTTTATCTTACCACTTGGTTGTGGGTGATCCCACAATAGTGATTTACATTTTCTGGGACATCCTGATTTTTGCTAAAATCACATTTTTTTTTAAAATATAATGATTTAAGCATTGAAAGGTTCTATTTTATTAAAAAGGGGTAAAAAAATTATTGAAGATCAGAAAACAACATTACAAAGGAAGCAAAGGACTGAGGTCCCAAGGAATAACAAGAGCAAAAGAACAAAACTAAGATAAAACATCTAGCACCATCATCCGTCACCATTCCCATTCCTATCCTCAGCAAGAATATTCGTTAAATCAAGACGAAACTCCTGAGGAACCAACTCCCACTCCTCAATTCTCCATCCCTCAACATGTCAGAAGTCCATTTCACCAAGCAATCAACTTCCCTATTCCACTCCCTTGGAATATGGACAAAATTCACCGCTTCCATCAATGAACTAGCCCACAAAATTTGTTGCACAAGCCTAGCCAACTGCCAGCTGACATCTGCCACTTTTCGCTCAATAAGAAAATTGATCAAGATCTGGGAATCAGATTCACAAACAATACTTCTCCATCCCAAAGCATGAGCTCTCTCAAGAGTGCCAAGAATAGCCAACCTTTCCACCAGGTTGATGGTATGTGCCCCTTCATAGATCGAAAAGAGGAAGATCACCAAGCTCAAAGAATCCCTACCAATCCCCCCAATACCAGCCAATCCCGGATTGCCCCTTGAAGATCCATCAGTATTAATCTTCAAAACACTAGTTGGGGGAAGCATCCATTTTCTAGCCTTATGAATTTTTTGCTTCTCTCGTCGTCCTCTCTTAACACTCGCCAAAGCCAATGACGATGCCTAAATCCCCAATCTCTCCACCACCTCCATATCTCTTTTCTCCAAAGGGAATTCCACTTCACACTTAGCTTCCACCATTTCCTGAACCATGCCCAATAATCTCTACTAGATTTGTTTCACTAGCCTCTTTTCTCCACGAAATATCCTTCGATTGCTTTCCAACCAAATCTGCCACAACATGAAGATAGGGCCCACAAACCACACCTCCTACAAAAAGGAGGCCATAGAAGGGGGTCTACCCATCCCTTGCCAAAATTCAATCAAGGAGGAAGCATGAACACAAGGAATTTTCCAAACACCCCACCAGAAATGACAAAGCTGGAGGGAAAAAGGGCAACGAAAAAATAAGTGAGTAGAGTCCTCCTCATTAGCCCGACACATAACATAGATTGAAGGACCCTGGAATCCTCTCTTTTGAATGTTATCCCAGGTCAAACACTTATTCCAAGCCAACATCCAAACAAAGAAATTACATTTTGGCCAAGAAAACTTGTTCCAGACCTTCTTCCACCACTGATTTTTTTCCCTAGCCAACCTAAGAGATAATAACACTCAATATATGGAGGCAACATTATAGATACCCTTAGGATTGGGGGACTAGGAAAGCACCTCATCATCTCGGAGAGAGCTACAACTTCTACTGGAGAGGATACTTTGCAGCTCAACACAATCTTCCTGCAAACCAACATCCAACCACTCATCAGGGGACTTCCATCTGACCACCTCCATCTGACCACAGGAGGAAAAGGACTTAAAATCACTCACTCGCGACCAACTAGCCTCAAGAAATCTCTGGAAAAGATTCAACAAGTTAGGAAATTGAGAGATGATGGGAGGAAAACCATCCCAAGAATTAGACTAGAATGGGACCTTAGTCCCCTTCTTGCAGATCCAAAATAATCCTTCCTTAATAAGCACAACCCCTTTTTTGAGGGTGCCCCATATTACCGAGCCCTTCCCCACAAGGGGGTACCTAGAAATATCAAGTTGAGGGATCCCCGGGAGATACTTCTAAGAAAGAATCCTGGCCCAACTCTTACCTTGCTCATTACACCAATGCCAATACAGTTTCACAGCCAGAGCCTCCCCAGTCAATGTTGACTGCCTCAAACCTAGGCCACCATATTGTTTCGGGATACAAACAACCTCCCATCTAACCAAACTCCATTTGGAAGACTCCAAGCAACCAGCCCACAAAAATTGTCTTGCCATTGAATCTAGGTCCTTAAGAAAGCCTGTAGGGGCAACCTAGAGCATGCATTTGTAAATTGGAAAAGCTTGCACCATTGACTTGATCAACTGGACATGACTAGTAAAGGATAACCATCGATGATTCTAGTGATTAACTTTCGCCCAAAATTTATCCAAAATAATCTGCCAAGACTCCCTAGGCAATCTTCCCACTGAGATAGGGATACCAAGGTAAGTCAATGGGAGAGTCCTGATCTGAAATCTCAAGGTTTGGGCAATCCTCTGATGAATGGGGCCTGGAGTGTTGAAGAAGAAAATGGAAGACTTGTCCTCATTAATTTTTTGACTGGAGGCAACCAGGTAAACATCTAGCACTCTTCATAAATTAAAATCCTCTCGCATTGTAACCATCCCCATCAAAGCAGTATCATCCACAAATTGTAGGTAAGTTTGCAGAGGTAAGGTGCCACCCCACTGCCAACCCTGAATGATATGAGACTCTACATTCTATTTGATCCATCACCCCAAACCTTCAGCCAATAGAATAAACAAGTATGGGGAAAGAGGATCCCCCTGATGAAGCCCCCTGGAAGCACCAAATAACTCAGAGTTACTCTGGTTGATAAGAACAAAGAAGGAGACTGAAGTAACATAGCTCATAACCCATTGAATCCACTCTTTTGCAAAACCAAAAGCACCAAGAACCTACTGAAGGAAGGACCACCAAACTCTATCATATGCCTTATCCATGTCCAATTTGATAAACATCACCTTTTCTTTAGAGCTGGCCATAGAATGGATGACCTCAGTTGCAATAACAATCCCATCCAGAATTTTCCCACCTACTACAAAACCACTTTGTTCCTTAGAGATCAGCTCCTCAAGCCCCTTTTTCAACCTGTCAGCAATAAGCTTAGAAATAATTTTATAAATTACATTACATAAAGAAATGGGCTGAAATTGGCTTAAACTATCCGCCCCCTCACTCTTGGGAACAAGAGCAAGAAAGGTAGAATTTAGAGCCCTTAGCATCTACTTATTTCGTTGAGATTCTTGAACAACCGCCAGGAGGTCAAATTTGATAATATCCCAAAAATCTTGAAAAAACTCAATCGGGAAGCCATTAGGACCAGGTGCCTTCCCTTTCTTCATTTAGAAAATAATCCCTTCAAGCTCTTCAAGCAATATATCACTCATGAGATGTTGATTCATTTCTCTAGACACGAGAGAGGGGATACAAGATAGAACCTGCACTCCCTCAGGAGACCCCCCTTGCGAGTCCTCCCTAAAAAGAGAT
The DNA here is from genome assembly GCA_007258455.2 of Sequoia sempervirens. Classification (NCBI taxonomy): domain Eukaryota; kingdom Viridiplantae; phylum Streptophyta; class Pinopsida; order Cupressales; family Cupressaceae; genus Sequoia; species Sequoia sempervirens. The sequence continues at coordinate 402,960 of VDFB02360698.1, read as the reverse complement.
TCAAAATATTGCACCACCTCCCTCAAAATTTTAGGGAAGGAGGAAAGATGTTCTCCCTTGTCATTCACCAAACTAGAGATAGAATTACCATGTCGCCTGGCTTTCACTGAATTGAAGAAAAAAGCTATATTTTTATCTCCTTCCTGAAGCCACTCTATTTGAGCCTTCTATTTCCAATACATTTCCTCCTGCAGCTCCCATTCCTCTAGTGTTTTCACAGCTCGAGCCTCATCCTGAAGTAGCTCAACCGCCACCCCATCCTCCCTTAACCTCCTCATGATACCATCCAAATATTCCTGAGCCATCGCCTTTGCATGGAAGACATTCCCAAAGCACTGACGATTCCACCACTTGAGCTGATATTTGACATATTGAACTAACTTGACAAATGAATACATTGTCATGGCATAAGTTGATCTACCATTCTTACACCAGTCAGTCACATAAGCATTAAAAGATGGGTCCCGCAACCACATGAGCTAGAACCTAAAAGAGGGCATATGAGGCACACGAGTTGACTCAATAGCAAGCTTGATAGGCTAGTGGTCTGAACCTCTCCAATCCAAGATCTCAGAGCAAGAAGACCACATCCCTCCAACCCAGTAACAGGATACCAGGAATCGATCCAATCTTTCTGCAATGCAATAATCTCCAACCCAATGATTGTTCCAAGTGAATTGACCATTGTTGGGTTTGATATCAACAAGATTCAAAGTATTAATACTGTCATGAAGCAGCAACGCAAAGGGCTCCAACCTTCCATAACCACCACAGTTCTTAGCCAACTCAAAAAAAGCATTGAAATCTCCAGCCATAATCCAAGGATGAAAAGGCATCATATTGTGGATAAGCCTGATATGGGACCACAGACCTTGTTTACCCTGAAAAATCAGTAGGAGCATATATATTAGAAAAGAGAATAACCTCCCCCTTCTCAAAACTAGTAGCAATCATAGACATAGAGGATTTAGAAGACATCCACCAAAGAGGTCGGATCCTCTGCGGATTCCATAAACAGGCTAGACCCCCAGAAGCTCCATGAGCTCCAATGCACTGGGACTCCCTGCTCCTCCACAAATTAGGTGCCAAACCTAGCAAATTCTCAACTGATAACTTAGTCTCCTACAAAAAGAAAAGATCAGGACCTTGACTTCTAACTAAATCATGAACATCTTTTTTTCTAGGGCCATTGTTCAAGCCCTGTACATTCCATGAAAGAACAATCATTTCAAGGGACTTGAAAAATGAGAATCCAGAGTCTTTACTGACCCTGACTCCACCAAATTCTCGCCTGTCAGTTTAATCCTTTCCACATCCTTTTTTCTGTCAGGTTTAGCAAATTTCTCTGCCCCACCCTTCTTAATATCCTTCTGCAAGATGCACAATTTAGGGGGAGGCTTGGTCTTCCCAACCGAGTCTGGACCAGTGTTCCGCCCAGGAAGAGAAGAATCCTCACCCATTGTTGGAATAGCGGCCGAGGGAGCCTGAACCTCTGAAACCACCATATGTTGATCAGTGTCCATGTGCAGAAAATCATCCCTTTGTGGATCCATAGAAGAATCAAGAACAAGATCCTCTTGAGCTAATCCCTCAAGCCCCTAATCCAGGTTGATCAAACTTGGGTTCACCTCCTATTGGCTGAGATCATCCAAAACCTCAAATATGTTAAAAGTATCTTCATCTTTCCTTTCTTTAAAAGGCCTCTTTTGACCCCTGTTCTGATTCTGGGCCTTGACTGGAGAAAAACCATCAGTAGCACCTAACTCATCAGGAGCAATGCTCTTCCCCTTATTTTTCCCAGGAAGATCGCTAGGAGGTTGTGGAGGTTGGGGCTCCACAGGCTTATACCTTGGACATCTCCGCTACAAATGGCCATATTCTCGACATAGCCGACAATGGAAAGGAAGAATCTCGTAGTCCAAATGCTGCACCCAAGACTAAGAGCCCACACACGTATCTATTGCATCAAGCAAAGGCCTACTTAGATCAATTTCAACACAAATGCATGAAAAATTCATTACCTTTTTACCCAAAGTCTGCAATGAAGTCCCAACTAGTTTTCCAAGCATCGAGGCCAACATGTGCAACACATCCTCTCGACAGCATTCCACCAGGAACCGAGGTAAATGAACCCACATCGGGACATAATTTGGAAGCTCGTTAGTGGGGTTAAATCCTGCATGCCATGGCTTGATAAACAACCACACCTTATTATGAAAATAAGGGCCTCCCTCAAATACCCTATTGCGATTAGAAATGCAATTAAAAGTAACCATGAAATAATTGTTCACCAGCAACATTATCTCCATTTCTCCCTCTGAATCCCACGTCCTTCGGGCCCAAAACTCCAAAAACTGCAAGGAAACCCTCATCCCCAAAAATTTGCAATATAAGGAGTCGTTTGAATAATATTCAACATTTTCAACAATCATTTCAGATGGAACAACTAGTTTTGGCCTCCCCTTCTACCGCTCGAGACAGTCGTTAATCTGCGTGATCTGCACGCCATTAGACAACCCCATATCAACAATCCATGTATATGGAGCAAATAGATTGTTATCAAAGGTCTTCATCCCTTGACTTGAAGAATTCGAGCCTATCAATGCCCGGAAGTCCAAGTTAGGGATCCCCACTGACTCTCACCCTTCGAGAAGGCCATCATGCCCAAGACAATAAACACAATCCCCGAACAATAATGGGTGGGGGAATCCTCCCCACTCCCTTCCTCTTTTCATCGCACCAACACCAACACCAGCACCACAAACCCTCCACACCCGCGCATTAGAAAGAAGAGGTCAAACACACCGAGGAAAGAATCCATAGGCTTCTCACACCCTACGCACCAGAAAAAACACCACCCCTCCGTTCAACACCACCCTGCACCTAGAACACAATAGACCCACCTCCAAGGTGGTCGCACCACACCAGGCTCACAAGAAATCTCCACAGAAAGTAGGGTCGAACCAAAATCAATCCACGTGCCCTAGGAAACAACACAGACAAAGAAGAAAACAAACCCCCCAGACACACAAGAAGAATCCCCCTCAGATAGTGTAGAACAAACAAAAATCCAACACGAGCTAGGGCTTAGATGCCCTAGCTTGACTCATGAAAACTTAGATCCAATCCATTCCATTATCTCATAAAGGTTCTATTTAAAGGATTCTAATTGAAGAGGTTTTGATCGAACCCCCTGAGATCAACCCCCATGGATAGAACCCCACTAGTTTTAAACCATACCTATAATGGAGTCTCCTCTTCACCTTCCAAAATGCTGATAAAAAACCACTTTTCATTTACCTTTTGGGGGATCAAATGAATTCATTTAAAATTTAGATTTTGTAAGTATGTAGTCCTTATTATAAGCTTTCCAAAAAGTATAACTTTAAATATATTTAATTTGAATTTTATATTTATTTTTTATTTCTTGTGAATGTGGGTTTTTCACCAAAAATCAAGTTCTCTATTTTGCACATGTGGAAAAATAGTATATTATAAAAAAAAAAATCTAAAAAATATGTCTATGCTAGGTATTGATGTGCTTGATTTAGAAAAAAAAAATTGATACATACAAAAAAAAATTGTGTTGTATACGATTTGCCTATGTCTAAATTGTAATTGGTTTGACTTCAAAACTTGAGAAAAAAATAGTCAATAAAACACTATGAAACCAAATGAACATGCTTGATATCATAGTTACAAATCTAAATTCAAAAAAAAAAAAAATTTATCCTTCGTAAAAAAAAAGTTATGTTATTTACAATGAACATCACTCTTTAAAAATGGTGTTTACTGTTAAAAACTAGTTTCCGAAGGAGATGGAAAAAGAAATGCAATCTGATTCCAAAAAATTTAAAATATGTATTTAGAATCTAAAGACAAATTGTCACAAATCACTAGTTTGCATCATCTTCAAATTCCTCATGTTTAGTAGCTATAGGTGCCCGAAAGTGAAGATTTAGTTTAAAAAAACTAGTTCAATGTCAAGTTTGGCCTAAAAGTGTAAACCACTATTATGGGATCACCCTTGTATTTTTGTGAGCTTGTATCTATAAAAGTAAACACATATTTAGTTGTTAAGGTTGGTTGTGTGAGTGGTTTGTCATTATTGAGTCTTTTTGAGGAGTGCATATGTGAATCATTGCATGAGATATGTGGATTCATGCTTGGACACATAGAGGATGCATTGGAGAGGCTTGATACTTGAAAATTATTCATGGTAACTCTATAAGTTCATGTATTATTTATTTGTTGAATAATATAAGGAGTATGGATGCTTTGGGAGGCTGGGATTTTCCCTCTTGAGGGTTTTCCCAAGGTATATCTTGTGTTATCTTGTGGCTTATCTATTTTGATATATGCATTATGGTTATTTTGTAAGCTTGTAAGCATGATTTTCTCTCATGGGGTTATGTAGGAAATGGATTAAATAATTTGGGTATTATGCATTGCTTCCTAATAGTCTCCTTATTACTTGTTCCTTTCTATTCATTTGTGCCTTGGTCAACAATAAGGAAATGTGATGGGGCAGTGAAGGGGAATCCTAGACCTGCTGGATGTAGGGGGGATGTTAATAAATGATGTTGGTAGACTCCTTGGTGCAGTGGCATTCCCATTGGGTACTTAGACCAATCATTGCATGGAGGCGGAGGCTGTGTTCATAAGTGTTAAGTATGCCATCAAAAAAAGGGTACTCCAAACTTTGGGTGGAAGGCAATTCCATGAACATCATAAATTATCTACGTGGCACTCATCCTCCGAGCTGGAACCTCGACCATCTTCTCAAGGATATGATAATTATGTTGCAATCTTGTGATGAGACTCGAGTCTCTCACGTTTATCGAGAAGAAAACTCGTTGGAAGATTTTTTTGCCAACGAGGTTGTCCACCTAAATGAATTTCATTCATGGGAGGAGGGATCGATCCTTCCCAAGAAAGCTAGGAGTTTATTAAGGAATGATGGCGTGGGATGAGGTTTTGAGACATTTATGGCCTAGTACCTTCCTTCAGTTTGCACGCTTTATGGGTATTTTATGACTCTCTGGTCTTCAGTTGAGTTGTTTTTGTAAGGGTCATGTGAATTTTGTGTCAGTTGCAATGGGTGGAAAAAGAGTCGAATCAAGCCACACTCTTGTGGTGACATTAGAAGAAATAAGAAAATCTAGAGTATTTTGATCCATGGGGATTTCACTCCATTCTTGGAGAGATTGCACGGGCATGACCATAATGCCTCGACACAATTTGTCTCTTTCTGGCATAATTGTAAGCTAAAGATTAAAGGTTTGGAAGTGGAGGTCAATGAGGACTTGATTGCCACTATCATGGGAATGCTGACTGTGGGTAGGAAGTTTTTTAAGGATAAAAAAAGCAACAAAGAAGTGATGGTTCAGTTTTTCAAAGATAATGAGAGGAAGCAGTTAATCAAATTGGAGAGTTGGGGTTATGAGATAACTTCTCTCAAGAAAATCAGGACGAGTGTTGCGGAGGTCCTGATGTGTTACGTGACCCTAGAAGGGAGGTTTAGGGCTATTCTTGGTCACCATTTCACTCTCCTTAACCATTTTTGAAATGGTTTGTTCATTTCATTTCCATTTTTCCTGTTATCTTCTTTGGAGGTCTTGGTATACGCCCATTTGAAGAATAGGAGGGACCCTATCCTCCATGAAGGGCTTATCATTCTTATTATGGAGCACGTCAAGGCTCTCATTTTGGATCCGACCATCAAGGGAAAGTAAAAAGTTGTTAGTGGTCTATCTATGTCATCGGGTTTGGAGTCCCCTTTGGAAGAGGAGGAGGAATGAAGTGAGGATGAGGAGGATGCTTCCCCTACGGTTGTGGCTACATCTTCGAAGAAGAGGAAGGTAGCTAGTACTAAGTGTAACAAGTTGCCTAAGCGGTTGGCCCTTTCTAAGAGTGAGGACGCAAAGGTGGGGTTGAGTGATTCTTCTCCCAAGTCTGCAGAGGTGGTTGTTGGTAAAGTTGTTGGTGGTGGTTCAAAGGTGGGGATATAGGGTAATGCTGAGGGTTTTGTTGATAAACTGAGGAGGCTATCGAAGAGGATTGCTAATTTAAAGAATAAGGCTTCTGAGGTTCTGACCAAGGACCCTAGCGTAACTGGTGAGGAAAAGGATGCTGGTGAAAAGATGGTGGCCATTAAGGATTCTCCCATGTAGGACCTGCCCAAGGAGGAGCTAACAAGGAAATTAGGGGTCTGGATGAGGAGAATGCAGGGAAGAGAAAATCCAAACAAGAGCCTTTGAAGGTAAATCCTCTTTCTGAGGACTTTTCTTACCTTGACAATGATGCTACTTCCATGTTTGATTTACTCAATATGGCTAGGGTTGGGGCCACTGGTACCTTTAAATTGGCTATGTGGACTCTTTAGGAGTTCACTAAAATCAATATTAAATACAGAGGCTTAAAAGAGAATATGCAGAATGTTATGAAAGGTTATGTGTCAAACATTCTTATAGATAGAATGGTGGACCTTGAGGGTTCTTATCATGAATTTAAGTCTCTGTGTGAGGAAAAATTGGCGGCTTTGGATGCCAAGGTTTTAAGCATAAATACAGACATCAAGAAGTTAATGTAGGTGTGCCATATCTCGGTCAAGAACAATGCAGACTCCCTAGAAGTCTTGTTTAGGAAAATTAGCAAGCTCTGGGAGGATCAAGTTTACTTCTTTGAGCTTATGGAGAAAGAGCATGTGGCCAAGGGCAAGGGAAAAAAAGTTACTAAGGATGGCGACAAAGGTCCTGTTGGAAAAGGGTCGGCTGATTGGAAGAAAATTTTTGATGTCGAGAAGAAAGAGCTGTTGGACATGGTCAAGAGGCACAAGAACCAACAGATTGAGGTTGCCAACACTCTGGGTGGCTTGAATTAGTGTGTGGTCTTTTCTTTCTTTCTTTTTGTTTCCTATTGGGGGTTGGTTTCTTTTAGGTTGTTTTGATATTATGTAGTTGTGGGGTGCTGATGGTGGTCTTTTGTCTTACTTTTAGTTAAGCAATTGCTCGTTTGTGTTTTTGGTTGTTGGGTTGATGTTGGTGGTCTTTTGAATATTTTCCTTAGCAGCATTTTGTATCCTCAGCTGTAAAGAGTTTCGGGTCCCTTCAAAACCTGTTTTTCCCTTTAATCAAAACAATAAGGAAATGTGATAGAGGATTTGATAATTCCCATATAGATGAACTTATCCTATTCCATAGTGAGAGAGATGGAAAATTCATCCATATAAGGAATGGTAAATTTATTTCCAAGAGAACTATTGGTGGCATAAAAGGTGATAAAAGCTAAATAGTCATAACCAAGGTTAGAGAGAATTATAAGTATTATTTGTTCATATTTCTTTTTAATTTCACACTATTTCAATTATAACCTTAGTGATTTAAATTTAGTGTAGTCTTGAATGGTGTTAAAATTTCTTAAGCTTAAAATAATGAGCTCATTTTCCAATTGGCAACCTTTCATAGAATCTTGAGTCTCAAACAAAAAATTTAATTCAATCCATATTTTATTTAGATAGTTCAAATATTTGTTATGAAAAAGGAGATTGAGAGACATAGACAAACATAATGTTCCATACGATTCATTACTTTTGTTAAACCATTTAGTTTTTTGCATGAATGGTAGGTTCAAGTTCTAATTCCATTGTTATTTTATGAAACCAACCTTTCTTAAGTAGATTATAATTCTCGATTTCCACTCAAAATAGTTGTATGGTCTAAGTAGAGGAATTTAAAATTTGATTCATGATGCAGAAAAATAAAACACAATAACAACCCTCTTTGATAGTTGTTAAAATTACCCCCTAGAAGTACAATGTTCAAGGAACTTTATGATTAGTGTAATTTTACAATGCAAATATTGTATTTTTAGAGACTTATAGGGCCCAAAAATAGCAAAAATTTTAATGTCAAATTTTATTTTATTTGGTAAAGTCCTATGGTTTGTTATGTGAAGTTACTTTAACAAGTGCTTTTATCATTCTCATTTCCACTTAAGAGTTTTATTTGGCCCATGGCTGTCTTCTCCTCACTCAACACTCTCATGGTTTCTACCAATGATGTAACCACCCATCCTTTTTACTCTCTTGATCATTCTTCTATTACCACTTTTGTAGCTTCTTCAACCCACATTACCTCTCTTAGTATGACTCCTTTTCATCCATCTAGTGTCACCACCACTCTCCCATCAACTAGTTTTATACTTATCTCTTGTTAATCATGTATACCTAATACCATCACCCCTAATACTTTTCTTACTCACACCCCTCCTATTTATCATCTCATGACCACTTTTTCTCATAATGTTCCCTCCCACATATCATTGTGACTTCACCTCTTATTACACACCCTCATTATACCTCATCCATGTTTCTCATGCTCCTCATACCACTACCATCCTTACCTATACCTTGTATACTCTATTGAAATAATTTAATCAATTTATGAAGAATGTGGATGGCATTCCTAGTAAACATTATTTTATTACCCCTTACATTTGAGGTTATCACATATACATTTCCCACTAGTTTTGTACCACCTAGATTTGAATTATATTTTGGAAAAAGAAATCTCAATGTTTATTTAGAAGCTTTTAATATTTTTCATGAATGAAGATAAATTACTAGCTAAATTGTATCTATAAAAATTAAGAGACTATGTTTAATGAAAAAGAGGAAGCATAGACTAAATTTATCAGTCTATAATCTTTAAAGTTGCATTTGTGCACTGATGTGAAAGATACAAGAAGAATAAATTATTTAGTGGATTAAATATTAGTGTGGTAGAGTAAAATATTTAAATTAAAATATAATAATATATATTCATCTCATACACATAGCACATGGTATAAACCATTGCATATTCATCATATCAACTTGCAACATATAATCACCAATATCTCAATTTATCTTCACTCTTATAAAATATTATTCTCAATGATATATCATCTCATATTCTATTCTAATCTCTCTCTTTATTTCACATATATTTCCTCTTTCTGATCTATATCCTCTATATTGCATTCCTTTATGTTACATTTTATATATCATATATTTGGTATATATATGTGCATGGTTGAGTTTAGGGACATGTCCCTATTCATTGGTATTCCTCTTTGTACTTTATGTAGATCAAATATATGTGTTTTATTTTACATGCAACAAATTTATCTTCTTCTATCCTACATGGGGTTTTTTCTTTGTGCGACCAATCTTTAGCACCCTTGTGGGTCTCACCATTTTCCTCCATTAGGAAACCATTTTAGGTTTTCAACCCAATGGAGGTGACATGGATCTATCCTAGAACCATTATCCCTAAGCTAAATTCATTTATTTTCATCAAGACATGATATCTCCATTTTCTAAAGCTCCACAATGATTGAGGCTATTAACATTGTCTAAAATTATGTACTATAGTCAAATTTTCAATAAGGTTATTTATTCTTATGATATAATATTCTTATAGGTCTCTCTTATTTGAGTATATCTATCATCAAAGTTCATAATAGCCTATTTTGGTAGATAGATATGCACATTTATTTTAACTACTATTGATTCATCTCTAGCAATAGATTCTTGAATCTCAAGGGATTTTGATATTTTCCTTGCATCAAGTAAAATTCATATTAAGTGTGCTAGCAAAAAACTAACCACTTATCTTAGTTGTTTCATATAATCTCTCAAATTATCTTGTTCTTATAAATTTTTATATTGATTTTGTAGGTTTCAATATATACCTTGAGGTTACTATCCAAATCCTCCATTGTGTCATAGGAGGTTGAGCCTTGTGCGATTTCATTTTCCTATTCATCTAGGTGAAGTTTCAATATCTTGTTGGATGTGGGAAAACCTAAACAAAAAAGAGATAATGTGTTAATATTATTGTAGGTTCCCTTCATATTATTAATTTATATCTCCGATTTTGTTTTTGTGATGATAAATTTTATTCTAATCTCCTCTTACTCCTTTTTTTCTTTATTTTCTAAGAATTCTTGTCTAATATTTTATTTATGTGTTTACCAATTTGGAATTCTACAAGGAGACCATTTATTTTTGTTTTTAACTACTAATCAAGTTACAAATAAGTATTTCTATGTATGTCCTGTGGTACTTGTGTCTACACTTCTACCAATGTTTTCTCTATAGATTTGTTGATGTTTAAGTAATATGTTAAGAGTCTCTCCCTAGTAATACTATGCATGTCATCTCCTATTTGGAATTTCTAGATAGGAGAGATCTGGGATGGGTATTCCTATGGATCAAAGAATGTGGATGTGAATAACCACTTCAATTGGGATATAAAACGATTAATATTAGTCATTAGGTCTAAAGGTTAAGAAATCATTGAAGGTATTAGAATTTGACCTATTGGGGATTGGCCTACACTAGATTCCACCATCTCTTTTTTTTGGCCTACACTAGATTCTACCATCTCTTTTTTCCACATATATTTCCAATTTCTTCTTCTTGGTCCTATTTGATGTTTTTTCTCCTTCTTTATCATTTCCTTCCTCTTACAAAATTTATTGTAGGGTCTACTTTTTCCCTATCTCTTATTCTTTTGTTGTTATTTTATGCTACCACTAGATCTTTCTATATTTGGTTTATCTTTAATTGTTTCCTCTTCCATGTGGTATCATCATTTGAATCTATGAATTATCTTTTCCTTTTCTTATTTTTCCACTAAAAAATTATAGGCCTCTTTTGTGGTCTATAAGGTCTATTTTATAACTTTATTTTTTTGTTCCTTACCTTGTTATAGGAGAGTATCTACTATTTATTTTTATCTTAACTATGCTCTTTGCATCTATGCCAATTTGTCACCGCTAATAAAATAAAGATCTATTACTACTTGGTTCTATGACCTCTTGTCTAATATTTTCTTCTATCTATATTGTCTCTTCAATTTTTCCATTTGTCTTATTATTAATTCCTTAGGGAATTCTTTTGTTATATCTACCATATAATGAGGAATTTCAATGATATAATACAAGGTTGTCTCTAATATGATTTTTTTGGTTGTTTGATGGCACTACATACATTTGTGTTATTTGTGAGGGCATTCCTAGTGTGAACAGTGATCTATGGACATTCATTATGTTTTCTTTCTCTTGCATCTTTTCTATAGAGGTTTGTGGATATATTATAGTTTTCTACTTGTTGGTTCCCCTTTCTTCTATTATTATTATTTTAAATCTCAAATGATCCCTTGTCACTTTTGTGGGATTTTTACATGTTTTTCTTCCCCTTCTTCCATAACAATGTGTAAATTTCATTATGTCCTTGCCCTTGATTGTGAGGAGCATAATTCTCATTTTCTCTTCTCTATGCTTATTTTTATGAGGGCCTCTATTGATTCTCTCAGTAGTAACTTTTCTTTTCCTTCTCCTTATTTCTCTTTTGGTGGTGTTATGGTAGATAGTTTTCTCCTTGTGTCCATTTGTGGAGATATTTTCTTTAGCTCCTCTCCTAACTTATTGTGGGTCTTTGAATCCTTGATTTCAAATCTAGGGGACCTATATTTTATCCTACTAGAACATGTAAAAAATTTGTTTCTTTCACCTCTATTACTAGTGGCAAATATGAGATCTCGATCACCATAGGAGGTTGTGGGTTCTCCTTGATACCCCAACTTTGGTGTAATTTTTATTTCTCCTTTAATTTCTCACAAGATTCATTCTTCATCTTTTTCTCACATTTTTATTGTATGTGCAAAATTTAATTACTTTGCATCTTTTTGTATTTATATTAATTCTTTTGTGTTTCCCTTAGCCAATTTATTAGTACCTCATATGAGATGCATGGTATCATGATGTATGTGTATACACTAAAATAATGTCATATTCACCATGATTATCTCATCACTTATCATTAGTGTTTTATTATACATTTATCACCTAGTATATGATCATTTAATTAAATGCGTTCTATTATTTAATTAAATTTTACCTATCCATTAATGTTAATAAATTAAATCTATAGTTATCTATTTATTTTCCACATATTCCTCATTACTAAATAAAAAATTACTTTCTATTAGGATTAAGGTGCCATCCACCTTGTAAATCCTATGTCATGGTTCCAACATCCTTCAAAAATGTCTCTAGGCACTTAGGGTGTATTGGGTATTAGAAATATAAAATAGATTGAATAACCAAGATCTTCTATGAGAGAGATAAGCTATAAAACTATAAATGAAATAACACAATTAAAGACCTGAGATTCCAAGAGATGTGCAAATGTCAAGATGACAAGATTGCATTAGGATCTCAAAGAAAATTTGCAAAATAATGATTGCATGCATGTCAAAGTATGCAACAATGCAAGAGAATAAAATGAAAATACAAGCTAGGTTATGAATTTATATAGAACTAAGGAGATTATGGAAGTGGCAAATCCAACCAATAGGAATTAACCACCAAAAGTGGATATGGACCACCAAAAGTGGAGACGGCCACCAAAAGTGGAAAGTGTTCCACCCTTAAAGGAAGGGGACACAACATCACCTATCTCTTAGTTATTAAATAATAAACTCACTTTATTATCCTAAGAAAAATTAATGAAAGTGTAGGAAAAACCTAGGACAAAATGAAAATAAATTAACCCACTAGGAAAATAAAAACCTACAACACCTCCCCTCAAGCACAATTTAAGAGGATACAAAATATTATGGGTTCTAGAAACTAAAGCCATGTTAGGTACCCATGTACATATAAAATTCGCCCCAAAGAAGAATAATCCCCATCCCTCAAAAAGGAATTATGACCCCCCATAATAGAGAGACAATATGAGAAGGAATAAGTAGCACCCCCAAAGAGATCCAATGGTAGATGCTCGAAATTGGATGGAGAAGATGGTCCATGATCGTCAAATAATGTTCCTCCCCTTAGGAAGAAATAAAACCAATGGAATATGCAATATATCTCCCCACTCTTGAAAGGAATATGTAAGAAGAAAACTCAAGATGTATGGAGTCTCTAAACTAAAGGCAATCATCCAGACTTGCACCACATAGAGGGTCAGCCACAACATGTGTCTCCATAAATAATTTTGAATTACCTATAAAGAGATCATTTCACAAAGCTGAATCTAAAAGACAATGTATGTCCTACTATGAAGAATCATTGGAAGCTTTCAAAGAAGTGATACTAGAATATGAAGTATTGAAGCAAAAAATGGTGTCCTTTCACATTCCAAGGAGGTATTCCAAGGGTTTTGGACTTATACATATCTTATAAAAATCATCATATAAATGCATATTTATGTGAAAATGGCAATAGTTATATGACAAGATTAAAATGGTCATATCAACCTAAGGACTACTTGATCATACCCCAAATAACTACCATAATATCAAATATTGTCATGAAAACCTAAAAATTAGTCATGGAATTCAAAACACTCATGACGATAGCATGTTAGGATAGCCATAATTATATTATAAAATATTTACCATATTTCCTATGATGTCCCAATCTATTAAGATAATAATATATAAAATATATATCCAAATTCCTATCATGAGAAAAAGAGAATCATCATCAAGTAATTTTAGGTATCAAATCCACCTAAAACTACCTTGATAGGTAAGGAGGAGTTTTGAAAATTGGAAAGTGCTATAATAATGTTAAATATTTGTCATTAATGTGTATAAAATATTCTTTGAATAGTTAGAGAAGGTATAGTGTATATTCACATAATCATCTTGACAAACAAAATTTGACACCATAACTCTATTAGAAACTTTGAAAGGTGTGTTGAAACATTAGGATAGTTAGTGGCTATTAGAAAAAAAAGTAGGATTGTCATTTACAAGATTTGGTCTAAATCATCTCCTCCATGGATAGTCGACATCCAAAATTTAGACATTTCACTTGAAAACAATCAAGTTATTGTTGAAAATGGAGGTAATTATGTAGCTTTAGAACTTGTAAAACTATTATACTGTAGATCTAAATTAAGTATTCTTGGTGGATGATTATCTATTTAGATTAATTTTACCATTTGTAGAAATAGACAGAAGATTGTAGAAGAATAAGACCAGAAGATAGAAGTGACACAACATATACCATAGAGAAACCCTTTCGGGAAAAAAATCCACCACCAGAATCAATAGTGCTTGTATTATTTAACCTTAGAACAATATTACAATAATTCTTTATCAATCCTTCCTTGAGATGCTTCTTTTGCCTTCAACAATTCTTCTTCACAACCTGCAATAAAATATGATAAAACTCTCTTCAACTTGCTCCAATAAATAGACAAAAGAAGCTAACTGAACCATAAATGAATTGAACTTCATGCATGTAAACATCAATCCCTAACTTCTAGGATCTTTACATGCATTACAAAAGTGTTATCTTTTTCTCCAAACAACTAACTTAACTCAAGGTGGGTTCCACCTTCCATGTGGGTGCCCCATGTGCTCCTATTTTGTAGGATCTCTTCTTGGGCATCCCCACATGTTCCTATCATTTATAATTAATTACAAATGTCAATTTACATGTTCATTTCATTCAACTTTAATCTCTTTCTAATCTTAGTGTTGGGGAACACTTTCCAAGGATTTAGGAGATACATGAAATATGTTTAGGATTACAATTAAATGGCATCCTATTCCTGACATTCTCCCACTTGACATTATTGATTGCAATTATTCTAAACAAGGAATCATTATTATAAATCAAGTATAGGACTCAAGGCCAATGGCCTTCCTACACCAACTAATCAATCCATGCGAACTTCAAATGCAACCTGCATAATCATGAAGCTCCAAGCAAATGATTAATACTCAAAACTAAGAGAACTGATCTGTAGGAACTGGTTTCGTAAGATAATCTACAACATTAATCAAAGTGTCAACTTTCTCAATTAATACCTTCCCACTCTCAATCATTTCTCACACAAAGTGATATTGTATATCAACATGCTTAGTACGAGCATGATACATAGGATTTTTGGCTACACAAATAACACTTTGACTATCACATTCAAGTTTAACTTACTTGTAATTAAAACCAATACCTTTCCCAAGTATCCATAACCAAACTACTTCTTTGGAGGCATGTTAAACCACTGAGTGTGTTGAACTCACGTCCAACCAAGGTGTAGGCTTCTCGGTCTTTACTGTTGAATTTTTTTTTCTTCCAAGTAACTATTCTAACATATATCTCTTACCATAAGAGAACTCAAGCCTCACCTATTTCTCCAAGTATCCATGAGGACCTGTAACCAACCAATCCATGAAAAACTCCAAATGCAACATAGCACTATCATGGAGTAATCAAGCAAATGATTAATGTACCCAATACATAAAAGAACTACACAAGATCAATGTCAAAGCTGCAATCATGAATCATGAACATAAACATGACAACATGATCTAACCATCTCCTCTAAGGATATCACATGCACCATAACATATATACATCCTAGTATCAAGAGAACAAGTACCATGCCAAACTCTAAATGCATATCAAGAGTAAACCATGACATAATAGCAACCACTCTAAACTAGGAAATCATATCCTCAATCTCATGAAGATATCCTTACCAATGATGCATCCATGTCACCGCCAACAACTCCCACTGAACTGTGGTATGAGCTACACATATCATCATGACTACCATCCTCTTCATGAAGATCACTCTTTAACATCAAGAAAAGAGTCATCATTAACATTTTTACATGAAATGATCAATGCATGATTACTGTCATCTGAGGATTCCTCTGTAGAAGAATCAAAACTCCTTTTCTTGTTCTTACAATCCTTCTTCACATGTCCTGGTTTCCCACAGTTCCAACACTTTACCTTACTCTATCCTTCTAACTTACCCATCCCTTCCTTGTCTCCCTTAAATTCCTTTTTCTCAGGCCTACCTTTTACAAACAAGGCATCTTAGATTTCCATTTTAGACTTCCTCCTCATCTCCTCTGATAGGAGAGTAGGAATTATATTTTCCATCTTCGGATCTGCACCATTACCACTGATAGCAACAATTAGATTTTCCCAAGATTCTAGTAAAGAACAAAGTAACAAAATACATTTATCTTCATCTTCTAGCTTTACATCTACAGATGCTAACTTAGAATCAAATTAAAATCATTCAAATGATTTGCAGCAGAATCACCATTTTTCATCTTTAAAGACTACAATTGTCTTTTCAGATACAACTTATTAGTAAGACTTTTGGTTTGATAGATGTCACCTATTCTCTTTCACAACTTATATGCAGTAATTTCATTTGAAACATTCAAGATAAAAACATCAACAAGACATAATCTTATGGTCCCTCTTTCCTTCTTATCAAGCTTAGCCAAATCCTCATCTAACATTGTTGTAGGTGATTTTGTCTCATTACCAATAGCTAACCACTAATCTCTCTCTTCAAGGAGATCCTCCATTTTTAGTTTCCACATCTCATAATTAGATCCATTGAATCTTTCAATATCTAAATGAGAATTAAAACTCATTGTAACAAATTATTTTCCAAAATCAGCAATAACACAATAGCAAAAGTTCCCAATACAGCCAAAAAAAATTCAAACTTTTAAGAGAAAGGCGTCCCAAAATCTACCCCAACCGTTAGCTCTGATACCAAATGTTGAAAATGGAGGTAATTATGTAGCTTTAGAACTTGTAAAACTATTATACTGTAGATCTAAATTAAGTATTCTTTGTTACAAATTCTTTGTGGATGATTATCTGTTTAGATTCATTTTACCATTTGTAGAAATAGATAGAATATTGTAGAAGAATAAGACCAAAAGATAGAAGGGACACAACATATACCATGGAGAAACCCTTTAAGGAAAAAACTCCACCACCAAAATTAATAGTGCTTGTATTATTTAACCTTAGAACAAGATTACAATAATTATTTATCAATCCTTGCTTGAGATGCTTATTTTTCCTTCAACAATTCTTCTTCACAACCTTCAATAAAATCTAATAAAACTCTCTTCAACTTGCTCCAATAAATAGACAATAATGAGCCTTGTAAACTCCAAATAGTTTACAATTACAAAGCATAAAAATTATCTCACAAAACCTATGCCTATTCTTTGCAAGTAGAGTTCTTGCATGAAGAACAATGTCAAACCAAGTCCTTCATCAATTTGGGTGTCCCAAACTGAAGTCATAACTCAACGTTGATTTCAAAGATATCTTGTAAGCTTATCCTCAAAGTTGGCATCCAAGAATGGGCCCACTTAACTCATCCTTATAAAATATCTTCTCATTCAAAAGTGTTAACTCCAAGATGCCAACTTGGGTGCCCAAGGTGGGTCCAAGTCAATCTCTGTTAATTGAAACATATCTCTCCATCAATTCATGCAAACATGATGCATGATTGACCATCCCCACTTAATTGAATGTATCACCTATTATCTATCATGAAACTCAAGTCATTAGTCATGCATTCCAATTCAATTTAAGTCAACTAGCATTCAACTGAAACTAACTACATTCAATTGAAGATAACTGAACCATAACTAAATTGAACTGATATTGAACTGAATTGAATTGAACTAAACTAAACTTCATGCATGTAAACATAAATCCCTAACTTCTAGGATCTTTACATGCATTACAGAAGTGTTATCTTTTTCTCCAAATAGTTAACTTAACTCAAGGTGGGTTCCACCTTCCATTTGGGTGCCCCGTGTGTTCCTATTTTGTAGGATCTCTTCTTGGGCATCTCCACATGTTCCTATCATTTAGAATTAATTACAATTTTCAATTTTCATTTTCATTTCATTCAAATTTAATCTCTTTCTAATCCTAGTGTTGGGGAACACTTTCCAAGGACTTAGGAGATAATGAAATATGTTTAGGATTGCAATTAAATGGCATCCTATTCCCAATAGTTATGTTAGTAAAGAAAAGTATATCATGAGTTTAGAAAAGGACTATCAAGATATCAAATAAGGATATTGGTGATTTAATAAGCTATCATGTTGTAGGAAAGAAACCCATATTCAAATAAGGACATTGAAAACTATCGTGGATAGTCATATTATGCAAATAAAGTTAGTCACTTACAATCCTAGAACTGATATCAAGATCTAAGAGCTAGAGGGGACTATCAATTCACTAGAAAATTGTTATGAACCTTAGGGGGGCTACTTGTCACATTAAATTCAGTTATAACCATTAGAACTATCATGGAAATAGTAAGGATACCTCGATAGTAACCTCCATCAAATAAAAATATTATCACAAACAAAATTGGGATTTCCATCAAGTTCTCATTATGAAGTCCATGGAGATGAATATAATATAATAAAATAGAATTAGGGATGGTAGCCAATGGACACTCACTACTTTAGAATAGTAATAAATGTGACCATGGAGTATATTGGATAGCTAGGATGGCAATAAACACAAGCAATATCACCAATTATAAAATATATCATATCAATAGGGAATTGTCTATGATCTAAAAGGAATGAATGTTGTGTTAACATCAATAAACCCTATCATTCTCATATGGGATTGTATTCACTCATAAGTCACAATATTATAACTCATTGATCAATGATAATCAAGGATAGTTATAGGAGAATACTCCAAATCAATAGATTTTCATTCACATACAATATAAAAAGGGAGATCAAAGAGTTCAAGCATAATACATCAAAGTGCCAAAACATCATGAATATTAATAATACCAACTCAAATATTTAAGATATCCAATACTCTTAAATCCAATTATGTTCTCTTTAGAAAAATACATTAATCATTAATTCTCATGATTAATATTACATGACTTTATGAAAATAAAACTTGTGAATAGGATCCAATATTTCTTTATAGCTAATAGTCAAAAAATGATTATACATGCAACATCATCTTAAATTCCCTCAAATAACCTTAAATTTCACCTCAAAGTTATATTTTTCTTGCTTCTCATGTTCTATAACCCATAATGTGTCAACATGTGTAGATGAAATTGGAGGGACATCATATTATAATGTATTCAAAGGTGGCTCAACCATCTCTTCAAGAGAACCTAAGCATAAATTTTTACATATACTACAATGGTGAGGCATATGAACACGTGTTCATGAGGATGGTACCCTAATAACGAATGATACATTATGAACATCTATTTCATATGGTTGTGTTGGATGAGAATTTTGTGTAATAAAATTCTCTATCAAAGAAAATATAAAAGAAAGGATTTGATGTGCCTCATTTATGACAATGATTATGTGTTGACTAGAAGGTGGAAAAAAGATAGGAGGGGGGAAATGGAACATGTATATGTTGTAATATCATAGGTATGTCTTGATACATTCATCTACTCCCTTAAAATCATCAAAATCAAAATAGTTTGCATGATTATCTAATATAAACTCTACATATAGTTTATTGTTACACCCCAATTGTATAGTTACTATTTACTATTTCTGCATAGGGTAAAAATGTATGTCATGTGGATTCTGAAGATGAATAAAATATGCTTGTACCTTGTTATCAATATGAATGTTATCACATTTGATGATTGTCTCATTTGATGTTATCCATGGTGAAATACTGCATTTATGTGAATGAAAGGTTATTGAATTGTAATTATTCTAACTTTGGAGATGTTTATGTATACTACATATGTTAGGAACATTTGACTTTCATGAGCATGTGTTAGTGGATGCAAGTATGTGTTCCATTCCTCCAGGTGGAGGGGAAGTATCACTCAGGAGAAGATCTTGGTTTGATAACCAATAAAAGTAAGACTAACCGAGCATACACACCACATTAGCGTGATTGAACTGAGTCAGTTTGTGGGTTATAGGTACTTCATCCTTCACTTGTTTGAATGCATTAGGAGTCTTCTTTACTTCTACATGCTTTTACGGGTGATGTTTATCTCTTTGGGGTTTTGAGATCTTTCTTGTGTTATTATGATCATATGGATAAGTGGGATGTAGGTGGAAGTATATTTATATGTATGCACATGCGTGTCAGTGGGATCTAACATGTATATGTATATGTATAGATATACCACATGTACACACCTATCGATATGATGGTAACGTAAATGGATGTAAGTGAACTAGATGTGGACATATATATATGCATAGTATATACATGTATCCATATGTATATGCATATCGATACAAGTGAACACTAGCAAATGGACATGTTCATACAGATGCATCGATATGGTATACCTACATATATGTGTACATAGAGGTATATACATTTATACATATATATATACATCCTAAATAATGTGTTTATTATAATTATTTTTCCTTACATTTATATATATATATATGATGTATGTTGACTGGCTTATGATATATATATTTATATTTATATGTTAATATATATTAAAATATTATATATATATATATACATATATATATATTTATACGAAGGTATTTATATATATATATATATATGTATATGATATATAGACAATATATATATATACTTTACATATTGTTTATACATTTGGCATTCGACTTATTCTTTTTTAACTAAGAAGTCAATTTAAGGAAGACTTCTTTTGACGTTATTAATCCATGGTTGAAATAGATCGATAATGATTATTATTATGAAAGTCAACTTTGGATTATACACGACACTATGTGATGAACCATGTATTACCAACCAAGAGTACAACCAGCCAAGAGTACACAAGAGTGAAACATAAGCAATACACCTAAAATTTGTTGGCTTTGACTTGGTCGATATGAGAAATGGAGAAAGCATGGACTAAGTCCAACGTATTTATTTGCTACAGTCAACTCAATTCATAAAACAAGTTGATTCAGGTTATGTGTCGTAATTCATCATTGACATATTCTTCTTACCTAGAAATTGCACCAACTTGCTAATTTTCATGCCACCTTTGTTTCACTTTCTTGTAGATGTCGATTTGGGAGAAAAATACAAATTCTCCATGTGCAGTTTGAAATGGTCTTTTGAATGTTGTCAATATGGAAGTCAATTTGTTATACTTTATGTTGAGTATGAGCTTGATCTGTCGCCACCTTTAAGTTGAATCATGATGCAAGGAAGTGGTGTCATTCTACATGCCAAAACTATAGGATTTATGGAGGCTAGCTGCTCTATAAATAGTCACACCAACTTAATTGAAACGCATCATGATTCGTATTCTCTCTTATTCATTCTTGTGTTCTTTATTTACATCCAATCATTATCACTCTCATTTTCTTTGGAAAACCAATATCTCCATTATATCATTTCATTTGAGTGGGACGTATTATACCAACAACTATATGTCATTTGTTGGTTATCATATCTGAATTATTACCAGTCATTATCATTTGAATTATTAGTGAGAAAAGAGTGAGTTTTGTGAGAAATAATTGTCTTATTATTTGAGGGAAGTGTGCTATCAATAAGAGAGGAGAGGGACTTGTGTTGGGAAGTTGAATTAAGCTAAACTACTGTTTGGAGAAGGTTGCACTTTCATCATTATCTAGGATAAGCGATAACAGGCATGAAAACTTCTTCTTGTTTTTATTTACTTGGAATTAATGTATTTCTATGCTACATGGAATGTCTTTAGAAGTATTTAACATTGCTTTTGAAAAAGGGAATTAAAGCTGTTAGACTATTTTTATGTTATGCTTGTAAGAACTCCATAATAGGAGAATAATGTGTTTCTTAGTTAAGAGTATACTAGCCTTGATTGAATGCAAGAGTCACTTAAGGTACATCCAACTAAGTTATTAAATTAACTAGGAAAGCTTGTGTTACTCCTAGAATAGTAATCTAGTATGGGAGGAAGCTTGTGTACTTACTTGCTAGGTATATTCATTACAAGTAGGTTAGTATGTTGTAGGTCAGTATGGGATGACAAATTATCCATTGAAGGACAATACCTATGCATAGTGTAAGATAGCCTTAAGTCAAATAAGCCCTAAGTAGTGTATGTGATAGATGACTTCATTCGAAGTACTGAATGAGAACACTTTGGCCAAACTAGTGCAATGTATGAGACTCCACTTAGTTGTGTGATACTTGAGACTACACTGTCAATTCACCATGATCTAGTATTACATGCTAGTTCGAGATTGTTGGATTACAAAAGGTTCTAGTTATGTTGGACACAACACTAGATGCTTAGTTGGTTGTCATTATCAGTTACTCTACCAATCTCTTTATCGAAGGGAAGGGCCATCTATCGAATGATAGATGTGCGAGGGACCGCATTAAGAGTCTATGGTTAGCAAAAAAGTGCCTGAGTGATGCTTCTCCTCCACAACAAGCGATAGAAGAACCAATATTTGAAAGGAAGGATCCTGGACCGTCTTATTACTATTTGTTCAAAAGCTCCATGAGCTATGTATGTATTTGTATGCTTTATTACATTGAAGTATATTTGAAATGAAAAGGAATTCATGATGTAGAATGTTTTGTATCTTGTTTGGAAATTATCAATATAAGAAAAGAATTTTTTTATTGCAATGGCTTTATTATTTGTTTATTTATGTGTTTGGTGTAAAATAAGAAATTTTTACTTCATGGAAGGGTTAGTACGTTACATTTGGTATCAGAGCTACTAGGTTTAACTTTGGAACCTATGAGCTCATCATTTTTCCATCCAACATTATCTAATGTTATCAAAAATTTTGTGTCAGGATGGTGCATCTCAAATTAATGGCTCAAAAGTTAGTAATCAGAAATGAGCGTTACCTAAAAGCCAAGAAGGAAAAATAAGCCATCATTTGAACCATAGATGGAACCAATTATGATAATGCTATCTAGTTGAGCGACACCGAAACTTTTAGTCACACACTTTCTCAGATCAATGATGTGAAGAGGAAGCTGAAGATAGAGGCTATGTACAATTACCTACTAACCATCTCACCATAAATTTTTGAATCATTACCACTTTCCAGGGACATTCCTTCATAAGAAAGTCTTAGTCCTACATTCATCTTTAGGGATCCTAGGGTTCTACCACTGGCTGAAGTAATATCAATTTATTCAAGTAAAGTGTAGTGCCCCTCCATTCTCACCATGGATATGCAGGTAGTTTGGTTTTGGAACTCGGAGATGAAAGTAAATAATAGGGATAATTAAAGGTATGTGCTAATGATGTTAAGCATTTGATCTATTTTATGACACAGTATATGATGTTAGATGCATTATTCTGATCAATATGTGATTATTTTATCATGACCATTAGTGATTATCATCCTGATTACTATGTAATTGAATGTTATGAGTTGATGTGGTTACTTGATTGATGTGTTTGGGTGAAATGGATAGTTTCACATTACTCATTCATGAGTACCCTGATACGCTGTGATTTCCTTTCACGGTGTACCTGATTGTATGACCATGTATATGTTCGACCGTTTTGTGTGTTATAGGTTGTAGGTACCAGGCATCGACTCCACCTGAATTGACATGTCTGAATGTGCCTTAAACCCAATGAAATAGTTGTTTGAAGATAACATAAGATCCCCTACCCTAGCCTTCATCCTCGAAGAGGATGAGTACCTAGTCTGTTACCTCTTTAACATTGTCTATTGCTTGTGGTTAGTTGGTCTTGTTTTTCAACCCTAATTTTTGTTAGGTAATTGTTGTTGATATTTGGTTTGTTTAATTTAAATTTGGTTGATAATTTTGTTCTTGGTTAATAGATTCATTAAATTAAATTATTAAATAACAAGTATTTTGGTAATTACATATAAATATACTTATTAATAATTATGGTTTATAATAAATTTAAAAGTGTAATGTGAAATAAAATAAAATAAAATATTAAAAGGAAAGGTGATAATGGAAAAATAACAACAATTATAGTGGAATTAATAAATAGTAAATTAATATGGTAAATAAAGATAATTTATGGCTCATGAAGAAACATTGAATAGATTTTCTAAAATGGGACTGCTCATGACAGTCGTAGTGGGCATGTAGCAACATGTAGCTGAAGTAGTTATTAAAAAAATTCTAAAAATAAAACTTGCATGGAATCTTTCAACAATTTATCTTTTTGAAGATTTTAGAGATATTATTAAATTCTTGTTTTGGAAAATAAAATAGCCTTCCTTTGGTAAATAATTATCTTTTCGAGAGATTTTCATGATTATTGATTTTTCAAGGTAGAGAACAAAACTTTGTCTGCAAGAAAAAAATTTATGCTGGGGATTTTGCCTGGATTGGAAATAAATCTTGAAACAATCTTGTTGGGTTCTAGTGAATATTTTCTTGTTTGGAGACTTTCATCTGGTTTGGAGATTTTGAATTGGGATTTTGTAAAGATTGGTTGGGGTTTTTTAAGAGATTGGAGTTGCAAGCTAGGAGTTTGGAGCTCAACATCGAATCTTCAGCCATGCCAATTGATTGAATCCAAGTTCCATTGTTTTCCAAATTGTCTCTATTTTTTTTTTTAAACAAATGCATGAATGTTTATGCTCTTTGGTAGTAAAATATTTCTTATTTATTGATTTCGAGTTGAAGTAATTAATAAATGCATTTCTTCTGAAGAAATTCCAAAGTCCTCTTTCTGAAAATCATTTTGTGCATATTCTATAGCCGTAAAACCCCATTTCTTTTGATTTCATTACTCTCTCTCTCTCTATGCTTCTGAATTCGATTTTATTTCAAATAGGGAAATGCAACTACAACACTTGAAAAAATATTCTATTATTTATTCTTGGTGTAGCCTTTGTTTCCTTCAGTGTTTTCCCTTTGGCATCTTATTCATAATCTACAGCTTATCAAATTGCATACTATGTTATTGATTTATTCACAGTCAATAAATCAGTCTGATTGCGTCGTCAATGAATTATAGCAAAAAAATATTTCTACCTTGTGATTAATTAATTAAGTAGATATTAAATTAGAAAATTAAATAGAAAATCAAATAAATTGATTTAATTATATTAGGGTAATTGAAGGAATAAATTAAATGAATGAATTAGATGATCCTTTTAAATGCTGATTTCTTTCATAATCATTTAATGGACGATTTGTTAATATTTGTTGACTTCATGTTTATATTGGTTAATTGGGTGTTTGTTTTAAATAATGATTAGATTAAGTATGATTTAAAATAATATATATACAAATGTGTTATGACTATAGTTTAAGAAGATTTTGCCTATGTGATTAATTGCTTATATTAGTTTGGTGTATTGGCTATTTGAGTGGGTTAAATTGGTTACTTATATTTCGATAATATTTTTCTAGAAAGTTATCAGGTAGAGATTATAGTATTCGTAAGTATATTTGCATCTACATTTAAATCATATAAGTATATGCATATATTAGTATATTTAATACACATATCTAAGTAAAGATACGTGTGTGTGTATATATATATATATGGGAATTGATTTGGTTTAGCATTTGATCACCCTCATAGCTTGTATCCTTCTTGGCATTTATTCATATCCTTTATTTAACTAGTTAGTATTATGTGTATTACTTAATGTAGCATTTGATTAACCTCATGGATTGTATGATGGAGCATGACATGACAGGGTGTTGGTCAGCTAGCCTTGAAATATTATGATAGCTTTGAAACATTATAAAAATTAGGATAGTTGTATATTTATGTTTGTAGGCATGATTGATAATCTTCGTGAATTTTAAGATAGATAGATGGTTGTAATGTACCATGCTATAAATATAGTTATGTGTAGTAAATAATCTACTGATTGAACTAAATGGTTAAGTTAAAATAAATGAATTAGATTATATTTTCGTTAATTATTGAATGTTGATTTCTTTCAGAATCATTTTATAGTTGATGTGTAAATTCACTATGAAATTAGTTATTAGAATAAGTGTTGATATAGATGTTTATGAATTATTTTGTAAGTGACCAATAGGTGAAACATGTGGAAATATTGTTTCTATGGTTGTATTGTTTGACTGATTACTTGCATTATATATGGTGTTTGAATTAGTGAGATCAAGATGATTTTGGGTTATTGTTTAAAGTGGGAGTCATATGTGTGAAGTTGTTATGGTAGTCTTCCAGAGGTTTAGGAGGGAGTATTTTGTATGTATGATTCTTATGATGGTTTTACTTTGGAAATGGTTTGGAAAAGTTTTATGTTTTGTGCAAGATGGTCAATGTCTTGCATCATGGTTAGATTTTTGTGATTTATATAAGTGTGCAAGAAGGTCGATGTCTTGCACTATGTATAGATCCTTGTGATTGTGATATGTGTGTGAGAGGGTCAATGCCTTGCACTGTGTTGGATTCAAGTAGTTGTGTTCAATTGCAAGATGGTAAATACCTTGCATGTTTTGTAGGGTTTACTAGTTGCAAGTAGGGGGAGCGGCTCTCAATGGGGGATGGAACCCAAAGTGGTGACCAGGAACCCATTGGAAAGTTTCTTAATCTAGTGATAACCTAAATAATAAATTGGGGGGATGGATAATTTTCACATAAATAAGATAATGGATGCCTCACCCATGTTTGTAGTGCTCGTTTAGGCTAAGGATGGGTAGAGAAGGCCTGGTTGGAAAGATCAACTTCCTTGTCCTCACGAAAGGAAGTTCTACATGTGTCACCCTATGGGGTTGGCGTCTAGTGAGAGACTGCCAGGACAACCATAGATGGGGGTTGGGGTCTAGTGAGAGACCGCTAGGACAACCCATGTTGGGACTATACGATGACACTCTTCCCTATTGCAATCTAGCATTCCCTAGTTTATGTTCTCCCCCTATTGTGTGTGTTCCTTTGGAAGTGAAGCCAATATTGTAAGCGATGTATGTGTCTATGTGATGTTAATATTGTTGCAGTGTTGTTTTGGAGCCATGTATAGCCTTGTTATGTTAGTTTGTTGTCTTCTTGATTGTTTGTTGGTAGTGGGACCTTATGTTATCTCCTAGCACAGGGGGTGGACCTTAGGGTTCCACATGGTCAGGAGGTTGGTGTTTTTTCCTCCATTGGGTTTTCTTGTTGTTTGTTCATGTGCGTGGAGGTTGTACCTTGTGTAGCAGATTCCAGTTCATGATCTAGTTCAAGAAGATAGTCATTTATGTATATGTATTGGATTTGTATTCTAGTTGTACCATTGATTGTAATTTGATGTATTCTTCCCAATTGTATCTAGGGAAGCATTATTGTAAACAATGTAATGATGTAACAAATTATGATGTATTCTCATGTAATGAAAGTTCAATATATGATTGTTATAAATGATCTTTGAAGTTGTTTATCTGATGACATGTTATGGAATTATATAATTTTGAATCATTTAATGTGGTGGATTAAAATGAGTTTGATTGTTAGATAAACCATGATTAATAAAGTAATTCTAGCTCTTGAATAATAGTTGTGTTAGCAGCATAGTCATGGAACCTTAGAGGAATTAGGATTAGTTTGTATGTTATGATATATTATGCAATTCATTGTCATTTCTTTAAAAAAAAAAGTGTATTTAGTCAAGTTTTGTGTTGTCTTCTAGGGTTTCTTAGCGGGGCGTTACATAAAGAGTCTGAGGGATATGTACACCGCCAGGAAAGAAATGGTCTCATGAACAAAATTTTGTGACAAATGTAGACTACATTGTTGATGAACACCATGTTGACATTACTTCTTGTAACTATGTATCAAATGATAAATTTGAGGGTTATTATCCTTTTTGGGATAGGTACGAACAAATGAGAGATGAACAAAATGATAGGGAACAAAATTTTTCTCAGTCTGTAGGTTATACTCCTTTAAGTTATGTGTCCAAGAGTGAATCCGAAGGATTCTCTTCACTTGACTATCTGAATAGTCACTCCATGTAATCAAAAGGATATTGAAATCCTCATGAAATGAATAAAACTATGTGTTTATCAAAAAAGTGTATGCTTAATCTTTTATGGAATTCTTGTGTACATGTGAATGTTTAATTTTATGTTTTCCATAAGACAATTGATAACATAATTAGGCTAACATGGATAAAAAATTCAAGTAAAAACCAAACACATAAGCATGGTGAAGACATATGTGAGGACATGAACTAATCCTGGTACAAGTCAGGATGATGGACAAGGAACCATTGGTGTGGAGGCTAGGCTTGACCAAATTATGGCAAGGTTGGCTAATCTTGAATAAGAAGGAGATAACGGTAGGGTAGAAAAGGAAGCACCCGACAATGATCAAGAGGGAGAAAATTCTTCCCATGGGCATGGTGAAAACCATAATCATGAGAAGGAAAAATCTCCTACACCGTCTATTGAAAGGAATAAGAATATTGTGTCTTTCGAACTGTCAAGAGACATGAAGAAGATAATTCCACCTAAGTTTGATGGTAGTGCTAGAGGTGATGAGGCTGAAGTATGGCTTGTTTAGATGGAAAAGTATTTTGAAATACAAAACTATGATAAGGTTACTAAAGCCGCATGGGGTGCATATCAATTAGTAGGTGAAGCCTTTAACTGGTGGATGAAAAGAAAGTTGGAACTTAACATAAACTCATGGAAATGAACTTGGGGAGAATTTGTGGATATTTTCTACAAAAGATGGTTATCACAGCTTTGCTATGACCAAAAATTCTTGGATTTCCAAGAGTTGAGGCAAGGTAGCATGACAGTTAACGAATACTGGGAGAAGTTCACCCGACTTCTACGTTATGTCCCCATATACCATAAGGATGAGCATTTCCGCATTAGGAAATTTATTTTGGGACTCAATAACTGGATCAAAGGAGAAGTGGATATGCATGGTCCAACAACAATGGATCTTGTATATGAAAAAGCAATTAAGCAGGAACAAAAGCTTAAGGTTGATTCTACTTGACAAGAAAGAAATGAGCAAAAGAAGGATGTGGAAGTTCCTAAAAAGATAACTCCTAAGAAGGAGGAATCTATGAAAAATAGTGCAAAGAAAAAAGGGAAAAGACTCTGCTATAATGGAAAATATTTTAGGAGAGATCAGAAAAGAAATGATTCTAGCATGGGTAATACTAGCAAGGCTAATGAAAATACCAATAAGTCTGGAGAAACCATAGGGAAAAGAGGGCCTCCTTTAGGATGTTTTATATGCAGAGGGGATCACTATGCAAGGGAATGTCCCAATAAAACAACTGGTTTGCAACCATATGGTAATTCATTACCCACTCAAGAGGTCATTTTTCAATAAAGGATACATGTAGTTGTGGATGATCGACATGCTGATTACCAAGTAACACCAGTCGAAACACTAGGTATTTTGTTTGGCTTACCTTTTTTTGTTCTTATTGATACTAGTGCAACTGAAAATTTCATTTCACCTAGAATAGCTAAACAATTATGTAGGAATGTGGGACACATGGCAATGTCTTGGAATGTAGAGTATGCAAACCAAACAAGAGCAAAGGTGGAGCAATGTCTATTCAAGGCTAGGATAGAACTACCTAGTTTTACTATTGAAGTTAACCTTTATGTCGTACCTCTAGGATCATATGATGTTATCCTAGGAATGAATTAGTTATGAAAGCATAGGGCTATAGTAGACTGTCATGCTAAGACTGTAGAATGCCTACATGATCATGGAAATCAAGTTAAATTCCAAGGAATACCTAGAGAGGTAAGGATTCGACAAATTACGACAATGCAACTTATAAGAGCTAAAAAGAAAGGGTGTAAACTATTTACCATAAAGATTGAAGAACTTGGGAAGGATAGTGATAATTTTGAGTACCAGAGTTTGCATGAATTAGAAGATGAAGAAATAGATGAAACTGGAAAATTAGATATGGAGAAGTACCCAATTTTGAAAGAATTTTTGGATGTGTTTCCAAAAGAGTTACCAAGATTACCTCTGAAAAGAGTATTTGATTTCTCTATTGATATAGTTCCTGGATTAGAACCTATATCCAAGGTACCCTATAGGATGATAACCACTGAACTTATGGAACTTAAGACACAATTGGACAAATTGTTGTTGAAAGGACTGATAAGACCAAGTGTTTCACCTTGGGGAGCACCAGTTATCTTTGTCAAGAAGAAGGATGGAACATTGCATTTGTGAATCGACTATCGTATGCTTAAAAAAGCTATAGTTAAGAACAAGTATCCATTGCCCGACATTGACGATATTTTTGATCAAATGAGAGGTGCAACTATATTCTCTAAAAAGATTTGAGATATGGATATCACCAGTTAAGGGTTAAAGATGAAGATATCTTTAAAACTGCATTTAGAACACGATATGGGCACTATCAGTTCACTGTTTTACCTTTTGGTTTAACAAATGCACCAAAAACATTCATGAATCTAATGAATAGTGTGTTCATGGATTACCTTGACAAATTTGTACAAGTTTTTCTAGATTGTATCTTGATTTATTCTAGAAATGAGGAAGAACATTGCGAGCATTTAGAAATGGTCCTACAATGTTTGAGAGAGAATAGGTTGTATGGTAAACTTTCCAAGTGTACATTCTTCCAAGAGAGGGTACATTATTTGGGTCATGTGATTTTGGCAGAAGGAATTGCATTAGATCCAACAAAGATCAAGGTAGTAATTGAGTGGCCTCTACCCAAAAATGTGTTAGAGGTAAGAAGTTTCATGGGCTTGGCAGGATATTACAGGAAGTTTATCAAAAACTTTTCTAAGATTACTTTTCTAATAAATTATTTGCAAAAGAAAGGAAAGAGATTTGAATGGAATGAGAAGTGTCAAGAATCTTTTGACCTTCTCAGAGAAAAACTAACCATTGCACCGATCTTAAAGGTACCGGATCCTGAAGGTAGCTTTACAATTATCATAGATGCATGCGAAGAAGGGTTAGGAAGTGTATTGATGCAAGATGGGCAAGCGATTGCTTATGAATCTAGAAAGATGAAACCATACAAAATGAATTATGCATCACATGATTTAGAATTGGCAGCTGTAGTTCATGCATTGCAAATGTGGAGGCACTATTTGTTGGGGAAACCCTTTGAGTTGAAAATTGACCACAATGGGTTAAATTACCTTTTTACTCAATCGAATCTAAATGCTAAACAAAGAGGATGGTTATAATTAATAGCTGACTATGATTTTAATATCAGTTATATTAAGGGGAAAGAGAATCGGGTTGTTGATGCATTAAGTCGAAGACGTCACATTGCTTCCATAGAAACAATTCAAACCGATTTCAAAGGGAAAGTTCTCCAAAAGAGCAAGGAGGATGAGTATTACTTGCAAGTTAAGCAAGCACTCATGGATAATCCTCAAGATTCTAGGTATGAAGGTTTTCATTTTGAACCTAATTGATTACTTAGATATAAGGGTAGAATGTATGTACCTAATGTAAAGGAATTGAGAAATTTGGTATGGAAGGAAATACACGAAGCACCATATTCTGGACATCCAGGAGTGACAAAAATGGTGGCTTATGTAAAACCATTACACTTTTGTAAGGGAATGAAAGGAGATGCCGCTAGTTTTGTGGCTTGGTGTCTTGAGTGTCAAAGTGTAAAAGTTGAGCATCATCATCCTGCAGGCTTGTTATACCCACACGACATACTGGAAAGGAAATGGCAAGTTATAAGTATGCACTTTGTACAAGGACTACCTATGTCAAGAAGTAATCACAATGCCATACTGGTGGTAGTTGATAATCTTACAAAAATGGAACATTTTATACCAGGGAACTTAACTGATGGAGCACCTGTCATAGCAAGAAAATTTGTGCACAAAGTGTTTATATTGCATGGAATTCCTAAAAAGATCATTTCAGATAGGGATGCACAAATCACTTCAAGGTTTTGGAAAACCTTATTTTCTGCACTAGGAACTCAGTTAAATATTAGCTCAACATATCATCTGGAAACGAATGGGAAAACAGAAAGGTTAAACCAAGTAATGGAAGACCTACTTAGGATGTATTGCTTGGATCAACAATACAAGTGGGAAGATTATTTACCCTAGGTGAAATTAGCTTACAATAACTCATATCATTCTGCAATTAAGATGGCTCCTTCCAAAGATTTGTATGGTCAAAATTGTCAAACTCCTATAAGTTGAGATAAACTTGAGGATCGAGTAATTCTTGGACCGGAAATGTTGGTTGGAATGGATGAGCAAGTTAAAATTATTAACCAAAGGTTAGCAGAAGCTAACAATCGATAGAAAAGTTACACAAATGTTAAGAGAGTGCCCTATAATTTTTCCTTAGGTGACAAAGTACTTTTGAGAGTGAAACCTCACAAAAGCTCAATTAAATTTGGAAAGTCTTATAAGTTAGCCCCGCATTATGTTGGTGGTGTAGGGGCACCTAATCAATGTTGCAAATTTTGGTCTTATGTTAGGTTTTGGGGTTGTTGAGTCTAAATGTGGGGTAATAAGGTCATAATAGACCATTTACAATGTATTGAGTTATTTAGGGTCGGTTGTAATTAAGTGGTCATGTTTTATGCAAATGTTATAAAATTTGTATTAACAACTTTTGCAAATTTTGTTGTTTTGGAAGTCCAACAGTTAAGTAGTTCAAAAGGTGGTTGGAACTGATGGGTTTTGGTGGTACAAGTTTAAATATGCTCTAAAAACTTGATGTCAAGGTTTTGTTGAAGATTTTTGGTGTTGAAGCAATAAAGAAACTCCATTTTCTGCATTTTCTTGTATAATTTTGCTGCTACAAGCTACAATACGGTTTCGTACTGAGAGTTTATGTTCTAAAATGTATTGAATCCTATGATGGAATGAACTAAGGGTGTTTTGGTTTTTGTTTGAACTGATTTCATCAAATTAGGAGGATTGTAAAACCCTGTTTTGAGGGTTTGAAGGTGTAAAAATGGCATAAGAGACCATTCCAGCAATGAAATGTTTTTAAAGTTGGTGGAATGGTGTTAATTAGGTTTCTCTTTCATGTTTGTAGGTTGTTAGAGGCAGAGAAGGAGGTTTTGGGCTAATATGGTGATGCCCTAGGGTGAATTTCACATGTTTTCAGGCAAAAGAGAGGTGTAGATGCTAGGGTTTGTTCAAAAAAAATTGGAATTGGTCATGTAATGGTGGGAAAAGCTTGTGCAGGTCATTTTTTATGTGATTGAAGTGTTGGTTTTTAATGTGGATGCTTGGAGTTGGTAGTTTCAATAAACCCCTTGTGACAAGCCTAATAGGCCTAAGTAAGGGTTTGTAGTTTGATGAGTTTGTGAGCGTTTCATTTATCAAAATTTGTGGATTCAGACTATTTGTGACCTTTTTAGCACTATGGAGTGAAGTTTAGTAGTTGGGTAAAATTTTAGCATATACTTGCTTTGGAAAAGAGGCCTAATTGGCTTAAGGGGCAGCATAGCAGTCCTATTTTGAAGGTGATGTTCTAAAACAACCCCAAGCACAAACCTGATATGCCAAAGAATGCCATAAAGGGTATCTACAATGTCCATTATTTTGTAGGTCTAGAATTTCTTTTGAAAGCTATGAAGAAAATTCACTGTTTGATATGCTACAAGAAAAATAGGAAGGAATTGTGAAACAATGCCAAGTTAGGGTTTTGAAGGTTGAAGGATTGTTCAAAATAGTTTAAATTATGATTGTAGGACAAAATATTCCCTGCTCTGCATCATTTGGATCCTTTGAGGTTCCAGAGGAAGTGAATCTAGTAGCCTATCGAACCACTTTTCCACCAGCTCTTACCAGAATGCATAATGTCTTCCATGTGTCCTACCTTAAAAAGTATATACCAGGGGATAATCATGTAATTGATTGGACTGCTTTACAGGTAAGGGACCCAAGAGTAGTAACTCTCGATCCCATCAAGGTGCTAGGAACACGTAAGCTACGCTTGCGTAACATAAAGGTCTTGCAATGAAAAATTCAATGGGACCAGTACGCAAAAGACTTGGCTACTTGGGAGGACTATGCAAAAATTTAGCAAAAATTTCCAAACATTCTTGATGCTTTTGAGAATGTTGAATAATATAGTGTTATATTGTTATGTTTTGAATAATACCTTAGGTCATTGGGGATGATGATTCATAAGGGGGGAGTATGTTACACCCCAATTATATAGTTACTATTTACTATTTCTACATAGGGTAAAAATGGATGTAATGTGGATTCTAGAGGTGAATAAAATATGTTTGTACCTTGTTATCAATATGAATGTTTTCACATTTGATGATTGTCTCATTTGATGTTACTTCAATTGATGTCATCCATGGTGAAATACTGCATTTATGTGAATGAGAGGTTATTGAATTGTAGATTTTTATGTATACTGCATATGTTATGAACATTTGACTGTCATGAACATGTGTTAGTGGATGAAGGTATGTGTTCCATTCCTCCAGGCCGAGGGGAAGTATCACTCGGGAGAAGATCTTGGTCAGGTAACCGGTAAAAGTAAGACTAGCTGAGCATACACACACCACATTAGAGTGATCAAATTGAGTCAGTTTGTGGGTTATATAGGTAAGTCATCCTTAGCTTGTTTGAATGCATTAGGAGTCTTGTTTACTTCTGCATGCTTTTATGGGTGATGTTTATTTGTTTGAGGTTTTGAGATATTTCTTGTGTTATTACGATCATATGGATAAGTGGGATGCAGGTGGAAGTATGTTTATATGTATTCACATGTGTGTCAATGGGATCTAACAACATGTATATGCATATGTATAGATATACCACACGTACACACCTATCGATATGATGGTAACGTAAATGGATGTAAGTGAATCAAATGTGGACATATATATGTGTGTGTGTATGTATGTATGTATATGTATAGTATACACATGTATCCATATGTATATGCATATTGATACAAGCGAACATTAGCAAATGGACATGCTCATACAGATGCATCGATATGGTATACCTACATATACGTGTACATAGAGGTATATACATATATATATATATATATATATATATATATATATATATATATATATATATATATATATATATATGTATACATCCTATATAATGTGTTTATTATAATTATTTTTTCCTTACATATATATATATACATATCGGATGTATGCTGACTGGCTTATGATATATATATTTCTTTAATAAATATATATATATATATATGTAAATATATATTTAGTTATATATATATATATATTTATAATAAGGTATTTAAATATATATATATATATATACAATATATATAATAATAATATATGCTTTACATATTGTTTATACATTTGGAATTCAACTTATTCTTATTTAATTAAGAAGTTGATTTAATGGAGACTTCTTTTGACGTTATTAATCCATGGCTGAAATATGTCGATATCGATTATTATTATGAAAGACGACTTTGTATTATACATGACACTGTGTGATGAACCACGTATTACCAACCAAGAGTACGTAGGAGTGAAACATAAGCAATACACCTAAATTCTATTGGCTTTGATTTGGTTGATATGAGAAATGGAGAAAGCATGGACTAAGTCCAACGTATTTATTTGCTGCAATCGACTCAATTCATAAAACAAGTCAATTTAGGTTATGTGTTGGTAATTCATCACTGACATATTTTCTTACTTGGGAATCGCACCAACTTGATAATTTTGGCACCACCTCTATTTCACTTTCATGTAGATGTCGATTTAGGAGAAAAATACAAATTCTCCATGTGCAATTTAAAATGGTCTTGTGAATGCTGTCAATATGGAAGTTGATCTGTTATGCTTTATGCTGAGTATGAGCTTGATCTATCACCACCTTTAAGCTGAATCATGTTGCAAGGAAGTGGTGTCATTCTACATGCCAAAACTATAGGATTTATGGAGGCTGGCTGCTCTATAAATAGTCACACCAACTGAATTGAAACGCATCATGATTCTTATTCTCTCTTATTCATTTTTGTGTTCTTTATTTACAGCCAATCATTATCACTCTCATTTTCTTTGGCAAACCAATATCTCCATTATATCATTTCATTTGAGTGGGACGTATTATACCAATAGCTATACGTCATTTGCTGGTTATCATATTTGAATTATTACCCGTCATTATCATCTGAATTATGAGTGAGAAAAGAG
The DNA here is from genome assembly GCA_007258455.2 of Sequoia sempervirens. Lineage (NCBI taxonomy): Eukaryota > Viridiplantae > Streptophyta > Pinopsida > Cupressales > Cupressaceae > Sequoia > Sequoia sempervirens. Next base: position 367,051 of record VDFB02360698.1, on the reverse strand, counting down.
TGTGTTTTGTGAGGAACAATTGTCTTATTATTTGAGGGAAGTGTGCTATCAACAAGAGAGGAGAGGGAGTTGTGTTGGGAAGCTGAATTAAGCTAAACTATTGTTTGGAGAGGGTTGCACTTTCATCATTATCTGGGATAAGCGATAACAAGCATGGGAACTTCTTGTTATTATTTATTTGGAATTGATGTGTTTCTATGTTGCATGGAATGTCTTTAGAAGTGTTTAACATTGCTTTTGAAAATGAGAATTAAAGTTGTTAGACTATTTTTATGTTATGCTTGTAAGAACTCCATAATAGGAGAATAGTGTGTTTCTTAGTTAAGAGGATACTAGCCTTGATTGAATGCAAGAGTCACTTGAGGTACACCCAACTAAGTTATTAAATTAACTAGGAAATCTGGTGTTACTCCTAGAATAGTAATCCAGTATGGCAGGGAGCTTGTGTACTTACTTGCTAGGTAGATTCATTACAAGTAGATTAGTATGTTGTAGGTCATTCTGGGATGACGGATTATCCATTGAAGGACAATACCTATGCGTAGTGTAAGATATCCTTAAGTCAAATCAGCCCTGAGTAGTGTATGTAATAGATGACTTCATTCGAAGTATTGAATGAGAACACTTTAACCAAAGTAGTGCAATGTATGAGACTCCACTTAGTTGTGTGATACGTGAGACTACACTGTTAGTTCACTGTGATCCAGTATTACATGCTAGTTTGAGATTGTCAGATTACAAAATGTTCTAGTTATGTAGGACACAACACTATGCTCAGTTGGTTGTCATTATTGGTTACTCTACCAATCTCTTTGTCGAAGGGAAGGTCCATCTATCGAATGATAGATGTGTGGGGGACCGCATTAAGAGTTTGTGGTTGGAAAAAAAGTGCTTGAGTGATGCTTCTCCTCCACAGTAGGCGACAAAAGAACCAAGATTTGAAAGGAAGGATCTTGGACAGTCTTGATACTATTTGTTCGAAAGCTCCATGGACTATGTATGTATTTGTGTGCTTTCTAACATTGAAGTATATTTGAAATGAAAAGGAATTCATGATATTGAATGTTTTGTATCTTGTTTGGAAATTATCAATAAAAGAAAGGAATTTTTTTATTGCAATGGCTTTATTACTTGTTTATTTACTCGTTTGGTGTAAAATAAGAAATTTTTACTTTATGGACGGGTTAGTATGTTACATTTATAGGGGAAACATAAAGGTACATCAAAATTATTGTTTGGTAGTTTACCAGAAACCATCCATCAATGATCCCAAAACTTATCAATGATGCTTATAGTGTGCACCATTTGATTGAGAATTTGGGTTTAAGTACATCAATAATAAATATAATTTTACAGTTGAAAAATGAGCCACCAACATGGCTTTGTTAATATCTACTTCTTTCGCTTGATCATATGATAGGACAATATTATATTCATCCCCATTAGCTTCTTACTATTACTAAAACAAATCATATTGGATTGTGAGTGTATGTATATTTTTGACAATCACTTCTAAGGTGGAAGTCATTGAGCACAATCAAGGGTGGTGACGATAAGTTTCTCTAAACTTATTTATTTAATTAATATTTTTTAATTTATTTTTAAATTATTTGTGAAGGTTTTAGTGGGTCGAGGGGGTTTTGGAGCTTAGTCATCCATATTACCTATTTCAAATTTAAACATATATGTTTAAGATTTCAAACAACATTTTATTAAAATATATAATATTTAAATTAAAGATTTTAAACACAAAAAACTCTAAACTACACAATTAAAATGAAAAACCCTAAATTACAAAAAATAAAATAAAATACACATAACATACGCATGAAATTCATGTTATTGAAATGTATTTAATCAAAATTGAAACCTTAAACTAATTTTAAAAAGTCATTTAATTTTTGAATTCAATTTAATTCCAAAAAAAAAAAAATCACCTTTATAAATTGTTGAACACTTACCATGAAGATGCCCATCACTTTCTAGCACAAAGGAAGCATGAATGATTTCCCAAAACAAACATTTAAAATGCATGATTCTAGTTTTATTGATGAGAGAAATATAACCTCACTAGTCATGGGTTTTGGGTCATATGATTGAGACTAATAAAATAGATTTATTTATTTTTTACAGTGAATATCTATTTGATTAAAATGGTTATTTATTTATATCATATATGTATTTTAAATGGATATCCATTTTTGTTTGACATTGCTAAAGTTTATTTAAATTTCTATTGGAGCCAAATAAAAAGTCAAATATTTGTTTCATGATTTTTCCTAAGTATAGATGTATTTTTCTCATTGCCACTATTTGGCTCATCATAGCCTCACACTCACCCCTTTACTCTTATACAGTAGCCTTCTCAAAATTACATGTCATATCTCATATTTTTCTCCAATCTCTTACTTTCTCTAATATATATTTCTTCTTTATTTTCTAGATATCCTCTTTTCAAATGTACTCATATCCTCTATATTGCACTACCCTATGTTACATTGTATGTATTGTATATATGGTACATATATGTGCATGATTAAATATAGGGACACGCCTCTTTTCATTGGTATACATCTTTGTACTAGTTGTAGGTTAGTTATATATGCTACATTTGGCTTGATGTGACTATATTCATGTATCCTACTTGGGGTTTGTTATTTGTGCTTTCAACATTTGGTTCCCTTACAATTTTTCACTATTGGACTCCATTAGGCTATACTTACAGGTTTTTGACCTAATAGGAGTGACACGACTCTATTAAACCTACAATGATATTCAATGGTTTTATTCTTTATCTCTTAGTTTTATTGATTCTTTTGATGAGCTCACCACAAATTTGTTTTGACATTTCTATGTTAATATGGGTTTGAAAACAATAATGACTTATCTGATTGGATGTGCCAAAAGACCTAACAAGTCCATCTATTTCTATGACATTTCTTTCCAACCTTTGTGTGGTAAAATAAAGCATTAATTAGATGATGGTGAGTTACAAACCATATTTCTAATATGACTCCTTCCCACTATTAAGAAAAATGTGCAGTTTAATAGCTTTACTTATTTCATAGACATATATACACACATAAAGAATCTTGAATCAAAATTTCTCACATCAAATGTGTTAAAGTATTGCAAATCTTCTCATGGTCCACCCACATTATCATACCCTTCCAAATTTCAATAGTCTAATATTTTTTCAAAGTGTAATGGTTTTAAAGAGACAAGGATACTGTGCATCAATCACTAATACTTCTAATGTCCTTTCGAGCTTTATTATTTTAGGAAGTTTCCTAAGTCACAAGATCCCTTAGACCATGTGATTCAAGGTTTGTTATCAAATTTGAATACTCTTCCATCTATTCATCCATTAGATTCAAGTTGAGGGCTACCTAAAAACTATAATAATGTATTTGTAATCTTTATAGAGTTAATGCACATCATACAAAAGGTTGTGCGACATTAAAACATAAAATGAAAAATATGATTGAAAATTTAATATGACCCATATTAAGAATGGTAAGGATGGGTAAAATCATTGAGTGCACCCACCTAATCAAAATTTGAATATTTATACTAATCATCTTCCTAACAATTCAAATAACACCAATTCATCTCATGAATTGTATAACTATATAGTGCACAATTTTTGAACTCCACTTTCCTTTAAAGGAATGAAAATGTAAAAAATTGAATAAAAAAGTCATGTTTTATATGGATCCATAGATTTTTAGCCCTTTTGAACTCAATGGCGAGGTCTATTTTGTCTAGCAAGTCTGTAGAAAAATCTTAGCTCCAAAACATTCAAAGAAAGTCCAAATAGAAAATCATTTTCCAAATCTTTATTAAACCCTAGACCTACAATAAACCAAGTTTGCAAACACACTTGTAACCTTAAAAATGTCTCCATTCTCCTACATAGCCATGGATTCAACTATGCACAAGAATCTATTGATACTCAACTATGTGGGGATACATACTAAACCACCACCAGACTATCAATGACATGGCCACCACTTAGTGGCATTGGGACCTAGCATAGCCACTAGGGTTTTATTGACCAATTGTTGGACCACTTGCAACCAAAGGATTTAACCCATAACACACACCAATTTTTTTAAATCTACACCTCATACAAAATATAAAATATTAAATTGATTCCTATTAGCTTGATCGTATTGATGATTGTGCAATGAATATACTAGGAATATTCTTGATGATACCTATAGATTGATAGCTAGGACTACAACTTATATAGTCCATGGACCATATGATTTTACGATATAGATTTTTTGAACTTTGGACATTCCTTCAAGGGCATGAAAATGGAAAAAAATGATCCTAAGCATAATCATTTTGATATATTCATAACTTTTTGCATCATTTGAACTCAATGGTGAGGTCCATTTTTGTCTAGGAGGTCTCTAGCAAAATTTTAGCTTCAAAACCTTCAAGGAAATAGCCCAAACAAAAGAACCTTGTCAAATATTCATCAAACCCAAGATCTACATAACTGAAGTCTACAAACACACTTGTAACCTTGAAAAAATATTTATTTTCCTCTTGTAAGGCTATGGATTCAACCATGCACAAGAATCTACTCATACCAAGGGTTAACAACTAGGAAGATGTTTCCTCTTACAACTTGACAACAAGCCTCCATACCAAATGAAAATAATTTTTTTGTAATAATAAACATTTCCACATAGCCTCAAGAGAGAAAAATATGCAAACAAAAGTTTAGAATCCATAATACAAAAGACTAGACAAAAATACCATCAAAATGACACAATATGTACCCTAGAAAAACTCTCAAAGAAATAAACTCAACCTCTAAAACCACTCACACACTCAATGCATTATCTCATGAATAAAGATTATAATACACTTGTAGAGTCTCCATGCGAGGCTTCAAAAACATCAAGCTTCCTAATTACACTGCATGTGAACAAAAAAATGAGACTCATGTAACTATACATCCCAATCTATGCTTCTCCTCACATATGCAACTTACAAGAGATATTCAATAAAAAATAGCCAACAAGACCAATATGATAGACAACATCAACAATTACTCGTGTTTTCTTTTATAAAAATAATCTTATACAAAACCATCAAGTGGTATTACATAAATCATGTGCCTTAATATAATGAGCTTACAAAACCATGTTCCCTTCATTTACTTTTTGGTACTATGTTTTCTTTTTTAGTACTAAATTTTTCCAGTGTTAAATATTTTATCAATGTGCAACCCACATTAAATATATCCCAATGCTACCTACAACATGCAAGTGACTCCAAGAATGTCTAACCCATGTATTGCATGCATCCCTAGATTTACTAGGTGCACCACAAATAAATGCAAATTTATACTATTAGCATCACACAAGGTGTATGACACACCTTCCCCCCAAAAAAGGTGGATGATCTCTAACACTAGAAATTTTCTTCTTAACTTCATTTTATAGTCTCAACTTATATATTATTGAGTTTGGCCTATAGCTATTAAAGAAAAACTAGCTATATCCCCTTGGAAGCTATGAAAAGACGAAAACATCTAGCTCTCCCCTAAAAGAATAAGATTAACCACCACTTTTCTTGGGTTTCATAATACCCCAAGTCCACAAGACCCTCATTAAGAGTCAATCACCTCATACTACCACTTGCTCTAGAAGTTTCTTAACATCCTTAGAAAAGAGACTCAAGTATTTAGTCTCTTGAATATATGATATGTCCCAAACCCCATCTAGGATTAATTTCTTGAACAACCTCCATTTTTTAATGGTCCCTAATATTCCAAGATAAAACCTTCATCTTTCTAGACGAGATCTTCAAGTGAAATATTGTAAGAAAACTACTATCATAGATTGAGAATCTACTCGTATTTCTCCATCCATTTCTTCCCTTAAAAAATCTTACCTTTGATTTCCTTCTCATATTTTTATTGTTTTGAGGACCATCTTCTTTGTCCTCTTTGCATCATAACCATCCCCCTTTTCTCAACTAGCATGTACTCTTTCATCCTCTCCTTTTGAAGGATCCCCTCAATGTCTTCCTAACTTTTAAATAACCTTGTTGTATTTGAAGTTGGGGAGGTGTATAGGGGATTGAGCTTAATTGGTTAGAATGTTTCCTTTAAACACTACTGCTTCCAAAACCAGCGGAAGCACATACAATCTTATTCAGACATTTTCAATACACGAAAGTAAAAATTGAATGATTCTGCTTTCATTCTAACAATTACAGAGTGTAAGAGCATATTACAATCAACATATAAAAGCTCTTCATATCCATTAACTTTAACCCAACACCAAACCTTATTGCTCGCGCATCGTTACCTGCAATAAAATTGTAAACCATTGCGTGCAATTCAAAAGCTATATACTCAAAGTTTGCACTGCGACGTGGACGGCAGGATTCGAACCTGCGCGGGCAGAGCCCACATGATTTCTAGTCATGCCCGATAACCACTCCGGCACGTCCACCTTTTCATTTGCTTTTGTTGTGTTTATAATCAATTCCAGGGATTACAAACCTTCAAGGATACAATGCTTAGATGGGATTTCTTAAGAGACCAAATAGACAAAAAGAGACAAAATTCAATGAGACATTATGAAAACAGTGGCATGTAAGATGACTTGTTTGTTACTATAGTTAGGTAGAGAGGTGCCATATAAAGTATTCTCTTAGTTTTTTTTCAACTAAAATTGTTTTCCACATGCTAGCACCAAATAAAAAATTGTAAAAAGTTGTAATTTTATGTAGTGTTAAGGTATAGAATGAACAACTTTGAATGAATCTTGGTAGCATTATAAAATAGTGTCAACACATCTAGTTGTTGGAGAATGTCAAGATTAGAAAGTATAAATTGATAAACTTTCATAAGTGAAACGATGAACACAATAGAATATCTATCATATAAATGAGAGTGTGCAAAATACAATGATGAACTTTACTTATATAGGCAAGGATGAAGAAATGAAAAGGTAGGACTGAATGACCAACTATCCCTCCAAAGGTCTAACACTTGTGAACTCACTTGGCAAATGTGTGAGCAAGTGGAAATTATGCATGCAATTTAGGTGTCTTGGGTGATGAGGACACATGTCCCAACAAAATGAATTGAAACAATAGTATGAAAAACTTAAGTAATCTTAACCTAAGTTTGAATAGCTTAATCTCAAAAAGGTGATTAGTTAACTAGTTATGATAATGACTCTATTTACACTAACATCCCCCGTTAAATAAAATTTAGGAGGTGATGTATGCACAAATGATGAGTCTTGGCTACTAGGACATGTTAGGTACTCATGTACAAATCTCTCACAAAGTGAAGAAAAAGAGAAAACCTAGTTGGAAATAAAACTCCTCTCCAAAAGAAAAATGATGCAAATGCAATGAAATGTACAAGTGAAAAAGATAAGTGATAGATGGAGGACTTATCATGACCCCCAAAGGATTACTTCTAGCATTATGTACAATAAATTTTTCTCATAAGAGAGAAAATAAATAAGGTTCATGTGATACCCCTAGAAATTGAAAACTAATGAACTCCATGTGAGGAAGTGCTTCCTCCCAAAAATGATAAGAGAAGAGAAGCCATGCAACCTCCCCTCAAAATGATGCTTGTAGTGTGGGTAGATGCTTGACATAAGATTTTGAAGATGATCCATGAATGGTGAACAATATTTCTCCCCTTGGGAAGAAACAACACCACATGACTTCCCATTTTAGAGAGGAATATATAGGAAGTAAGATGAGCATCTCTAAATGTTGTACATGATCCAAATATTGATACGATACCCATGATGTCATTGAATGATGCTCAAAGATCTCCAAGCCAATGTTGACATGTGACAAAATATCGATAATATGAATTAGGTACCATATAATATTTAGGAACAAGGACCATGGATGTATGGCGACAACTAGACCAATGTGAATATGATACTTCTGCAAACATGATGTCAATATCGATAATCACAGAGTTAGATAGGTCAACTCATGAAAATCTGCACAATATGTCACAATAGAAGTTGATGTAGGAAAGGAAAGAGCAAGATCCAAAGATGATAATGGTGATGTAACTTCATCGAAGCTGGCATCAAAAAGAAGAAAAATGTTCTTAATAGTATCTTCCAAATTTGAAATTTGGGACTACAAAAGATATGTGATGTCTAATAGATATAAATCTCAATGCGATGAATCTGCAATGATGATAGCAATGTTCTAATGCAAAGAATCCCAAGTACTCATAAATGATTCAATGCTAGATTTAGATGTAGCAATAAGTGATTCAATTTTTACGATCTTAAGTAGATGCTGGAAGAGATTATGTGAGAAATAAGGACACAATTCATCCCCATTTTGATTACTCCCACAATATGTATTTTTCATTTTATAGTTTCTAGACATGGTCTAATTATTAGCGAATATTAATGTGAAATGCAAGTGTACTGCCATAGAATGATTAGTGTTGAAACCTAGCCCTCGCCCTCCCCCCCTCATAATGATGTGCAAGAAACTTTTACAAGTTGTGAAGATAGAATGCCAAAATATTCCATTTATAACTCAGAGATTTTTATAATATTTTGATAAAAGGCATTTTGAATCTTAGTTTTAAATGAAAAATCTAATTCCTTGTGAAATTATGATATATATAAAAAAATGTCAATTTTTTAATAATTGAGGTGAAATTTATGCCTCATCAAAGTTTTATTAAAAATTTGACTTTAGAGGCCAAAAAATGCATTATAACATAAAATCTAAAACGTTGCCAAAATGTTGGCAATGAAACTAGCTTCCTATTGATTATTTACACTTGAAAATCCAACTCCCCATTTGTAAGTTATGCAAAAAAGAAAAAATCCCCCTATACAGACACTTTGATGAGCTGGGAGTTTAAATCTTAACCATAAGAGATAAACAATAAATTTTGATGATTATCATATTTGGTATTTGTTGCAATAGTTGTAATTACAACAGAATCATTAACTCAAACAATTACAATAATGAAAATTTTCAAATGTAGAGAGTTGATTGAGCAATTGTGAGGGTGCACCATATGAAGGAGTTGACCTAATTTTGGGGAAATTAATAGAGCCTCCAAAGCGCAGTGAGGGTAGGTGGATGGTTTGATGCAAGTGTAGGGTTGTGTGGGAGCTGAGGGAACTTTCCTTGAGCAGGTCAAAGCATGCCACACCCACTTTTTCTTATGCTCACTCCAAAAAACCACATATAGATTGGCATCGCTTAGATCTCTCCTTACCCTGAATAGGTACAAATGGAGGCTTTAGAGCATGTAACACACATGTAGGTGGAGGTCATTCACTATTGGAAATATAGGTAATGGATCATTAGAAACTTTAATAACACCTTTGATGTGTAGGTTGAATCTCTGATGTTCCAAAATTGATGAAATGAAAGGTATTTTGTTATCTCTTAGGCCTTTTAGATCCAATGGCAGTGTCCATTTTGCTCCACAATGCTCCAATGATAGGGATATGTGCGAGATTCACCTTGATACAAGAAGGAACATGTTCTCATGACTTTGATATCATGTTGGAGAATTTCAAGATTAGAAAGCATGAATTGATAACCTTCCACAAGTGAAATGATGAATGCAATAGGATATCTATCATTTAAATGAGAGTGTGCAAAATATAATGATGAGATTTTATTATATAGGAAAGGATGAGGAGGTGAGAAGGTAGGACTAAATGACTAACTACCTCCCATAGGTGTAACACTTGTGAGCTCACTTGACAAGTGTATGAGCATTGAGCAAGTGGAAAGTATGCATGCAATAGGTATCTTAAGTGACGAGGACACAAGTATCAACCAAATGAAGTGAGAAAAAAGTATGAAAAAACTTAAATAAACTTAAGCTAAGTGTGAATAGGTTGATCCTAGAAAAGTGATTAGCTAACCAGTTTTGATAATGACTCTATTTACACTAACACTGGTTGTGTAGGTTTATGCTAGAGGAGGCCATGTTCCATTTTTTTTATTCTTAAACCTTCTAGGAAACAATGGCTGAATAAGGTTTCTTAAGGGACCTAAGAGCCTAAATTTTTAAAAAAGTGATGAGACAATCTTCTTTGGCCTCACGTGATCTTATTTGCAAAATTATCACTTTTAGGGTCCTGAGTGGGTTGAGAGATGTTTGGTTAGTTTTATTGTGTGATGAACCTTCAAATCACAAGTTTCCAAATACCATAATTATCTCATTTCCTAATCTATATTTGGTAATTTATGTGGTATAACCTCTTGGTTTGATGGCTCTGGCTTTGTCTACTATGACTCAATTTTCCTAGAATATGTGATTCTTGGTTGGTTTTTATCCTCGTTTCTTGTGTTTCATAATGATTATATATTTATTCACCTTTTATATTATTGTGTATTTCCTTTACCACTTAGAAATTCATCTTGGTCTTAATTCCTTAAAGCATTGGTTTAATATGGTTTCATGTCCTTTCCAATTAAAAAAAGTCAGATTTCCATCAAGATCCCATGATGGACCCCATGAAGATGACTATAAACTAATAAAATATCATTAGGGTTGGTATCTAATGGATACTTGATACTCTAGAATAGTCATAAATATGGCCATGGAGGATATTAGATAGCTAGGATGACACTAAAAATAAACTACCTCACCAATTATAAAATATATCATATGAATAGGGTATTGTCATATGATCTAAAAGGAATGAATGTTGTTTTCACATCAAGAAACCATATCATTCTCATATGGGGTTGTATTCACTCATAATTCATAAAATTATCACTAATTTATCAATGTTAATCAAGGATAATTATAGAAGCATATGCCAACTCAAGATATTTTCATTCACATACAATTTAGAAGGGGATGCCAAAAGGTTCAATCACAATACATCAAAGTACCAACACACCATTAATATTGCTAACTTAAATATGTAAGATATATAAAACTCTCAAATTCATCCATGTTCTCTTTAGCAAAAATGCATTTATCGTTAATTCTCATGATTCACATTAAACGACCTTATGATAATAAAACTTGTGAATAAGATGCAATATTTTCTTATAGCTAATAGTCTCAAAAAGGATTATACAAGAAACATCATCTTAAATTCTCTCAAATGATAATGCATGCATCATACCATGTTCTAAATTGATTATACATGCAAATTAAGTGTCAAATTAAAAATACATGCAAACAATGAATAACTTATATTATATATCAGGGTAATACATATATAAACCCATGATAATGGTATCATACACCAAAATTTGTCATTGTGTCAAATCAATTTTTTATTTAGAAAATGTGGCATATTTTATCTCAAAATGATATACAATCTACATGTTGAATAGCTATATCAAATTCTAAAGTTCCACTCAACACTTAGTCTATGATGAGTCCTTAGCCCGTGGTGGATTTTTTTACTACAATGGATCATTTATGTGTGTTAGAGGGGCTTCCTATTGTGGGTTGGTAGGATGTGGTGATATCTCAACCTATAGTGGATCCTCACTAATTGGTCTCTTTGTGCCATGATTCTTTCTACTTCATGGATGAATTTTTTATTGCAACAACAAGTTAAGCCTTAAATTTGATTAATTCTTGCAATGGTAAATAAATAATTTAGACTACAAAATAGAAACTTTTCTGCTGTAAAATAAAAATATACCATTGGTGATGCATCTAGTATTGATTGAGGAGTTGAAAAGGACTAACTAGCTAAGAGTTCTTCTAGGAAAAATGACAATAATGTAAGATTTTTTTGCACATAATAATAAATTCAATTAATATCTAAATCACTTTTATCAACAATAAAATTTAAACTATCAATTAAATAAAAACTCAATTCAATTATGTTGATTTACTACCAATGTTTATAGAGTCATTCAAATAATGATACTTATTGGATGATCAAGTGTCCTAAAACATGTTGAGCATGGTGGCACATCACTCACATTTGGAACAAAATGTAAATGTAAAATGACATTGATATAACTTAAATATATACATACTAAAAAAGGAAATACATAAAATAAAAAAGGTTAAATGTGTAAAAAAAACATACCATCTAAGACAAATTGAATGGTAGAACGTGTACGTTGAAAAACTACAGTAAGCTTCCCTCCTATCATAAGCTATTATACCACTTAGATATATTAATACTAATCTTTTTTAATATTAAATTTAAATGGAGTATCATGAATTGACTTCAAATTTTACCTCAAAGAAATATTTGTCTTGCTCCTCATGTGCTCTAGTCAGTAATGCCTCAACTTGTGTAGATGAAATTGGAGGGACAATATATTTTAATGTATTCAAAGGTGGCTCAACCATCTCTCTAAGAGGACCTATGCACAACTTTTTATAAATACTACATGATGAGGAATATAGACATGTGTGTTGATGAGGAGTGTACAGTACTATCAAATGATGCACTATGAACATCTATTTCAAATGGTTGTGATAGCAGAGAGTTTTGTGTAATAAAATGCTCTACATAGAGAATATAATAGAACATGTTTGATGTTCCTCATCTATGAAAATGATTGGGTATTGAATAGGAGGTGGACAAAGGATAGACGGAGGGGAAAAAATGGACCTTGTATGTGTTGTGCTATCCTAGGTTTTTATTGAGACATTCCTCTACCTACTACCTTAAATATTTAAAATCAAAATGGTTCACATGATTAACTAGGGGAAAGGGGCCCATAGTGGGTAGGGGTCCAATGGCGGGTATAAAAGTAGACATGAGTGGGCCCCATATTAGGTAGACTTAATATCCAATAAACTTACACTTAATATCTAATTGCAAAATACTTTTATCTATAAAGTACAAAAGCTCACAAATCATGTGATGCCACATCAACACACCAAGAATACATGACTTAGTGGCCCACTATCGGTCTCACCTTTCTTTTGGGCCTTTTTGGATACCTTGACAAAAAACATGTTGATGTGGCATCATATTTGATGATGTGGCCTTGAAACCAATTTTTATAAGCAGGGGACTTTCCAAATAAGTTGTACAAATTTAGGAGTGATAAGACTTTGAGAAGCACAAAGTTAGGGTGGCCCACTATAGGTCCCTCTCCCCTAATATAAACTTTGCACTTCAAGTGTAGCTTTTGACCTTCATGTGGCTCCTCTTCTAGTGGATTTTTCCCTTGGACATGGAGCTGAGGGCTTGGTCTTGGTTTTTACTGAGATTGAGACATTTGTTTCTTTAGTAGGATATTTCCCTCTCGGCCACTTCTTGGCTCGATTCCTCTTGGGCTTCAATGCTAGTGTCAACCTTGTTTTGTCTTGGTTGTTGGTTGTCAAGATGTATCTTTGGGTGCTCATGTTGGCTTCTTTTGCTCCATGGATGTTGTTCTTTTCTTGAGCCAATCATGGTTGTTGGTGCTTCCTTGGTTGTTATTTGTTGAGTTGTTTTATTCTCTTCGGGGGTTTTTCTTTAGAGTTTGGGGTGGGCTGATTCCTTTTTCCTTTGGTGCAGTTTTTATGCAGCTACCCTAGTTGTCTGAGGTGGTCATGGGTGTTCTAGGTCTCAAGAGGGTTGGGCTTATTGGTTTTTTTGCTACTGAGACTAAGGTGGAGTGGTTTTTACCCTCCCTAATGTTGCTATGGGTTTTTTCCTAGTCTTTGAAGGTGTCCCCCCTGGTCTCTATTTTTATGATGTGATGAAGTTACTAAATGATCATGAGGTCTTGATCCTCCTTAAGGTTGTGATGCTTTTGTTGCTATTGAGGGTGTTTTTTCTCTTGAAGGATGCAAGTTTTGCTACTCATTTGGAGCTTCTTTTGTTGATTGGGCCGCACCTATAGTTTTTATTGGTTGGTTTGTGTCTTACTAAGACCCAAATGTTCTTGGAGCTAAAGAGAACTTATGTTGCTCCTGTTTCTAACATGTTACTATTGGTTGGGCTATGTTTAAATTTATTTATGTTGTCCCAAATGAACTTGAGGTATAAGGGAGCCACTTTGCTTATTGAAAAGATTCATTTTGAGTTCTTCTTGAAGTTCTTAAAGCTTGGGTTGCCAAAGGAGGTGGTGGTTGCTCTTTCTATTGGGTTCTATACTCAGTGTCTTCTATTGAGGTGAAAACTACTCCTATGGAGGTGGAGTCCTCTCCTATTGAGGTGGAGTTGGTTGTTGTGGATGTGGTGAGAAGATCTCTTTTTTGGTACCCTCTTCTATTCCTTTTGAGATGGAAGCCACTCCTATTGTGGTGAAGTGTGAGGTTGGTGGAGATTTGTGGCTTTGGTGGGAAGGGTGCTCTTGACCTCCTCTCCAATAAAGGGGAGCTCTCTCCTTTAGAGGTGGGATTGAGTTGGTATGTTTGGTTGAAAGGTGTTTCAAGCGGATTATTCCTTCCTTGTGTTCATTCATCCTTCTCAACTCTCTTATTGAGGTAGGACGTTGGGTTGGACTTAACGTTCTCAAAGGGAGCTTTCGTTTCCCTCTTTTTCAAATGATCTTCTTTGGTGAACCAATTTTAGCAATGTGGATGGTTCACATCTTCAAGGCACTACTTTCTCCTAGCTCAGTGATGGATATTCTGAGCAGATGGTTTGTTGTGGTTTGGTTGTTGCATGTTGTGTAGTTTCCTAGCTGATTCAGGTTGTATTTGTGTGTAGTTTAGGGTTCAAGGTCCCTATGAAAATTGGTTGTAGAGGTTTTAAGTTTCCCTTCAAAGCCTTCTCTTGGCAGTATGAGTAGTCTAGTCTATTTGTTTATGGCTTTTGTTATCAGGTTGGTGTTTGTCTATGATTTATCTGTTTGTAGTAGGGTTTTGGGTCCCTTCAAAACCTACTCTAAAAGGGTTTCAGGTCCCTTCAAAACCTATTTGTAAATGGTTTCGGCTCCATCCAAAACTTGTTTTCCCCTCTAATTAAAACCAATATAAACTCTAAATATAATTTATGGGGTAAATATAAAGATACATCAAAATTATTGTTGGGTGGTTTATTAAAAGCCATCCATCGATGATCCCAAAAATCATTAATGATACTTAATGTGTGCACCATTTTATTGAGAATTTGGGTTACATCAATAGAAAATATATTTTTATAGTTGAAAAATGAGCCACCAACATGACTTTGTTAATATCCAATTCTTTCATTTGATCATATGATAGGATAGTAGAATATTCATCCCTCTTGGCTTCTTACCATTACCAAAACAAATCATATTATTGAATTGTGAGTGTATGTGCATGGTTGACAATCACTTCTAAGGTGGAAGTCTTTGAGCATAATCAAGGGTGATGATGATAAGTTTCGATGAACTTTATTATTTCATTTTTCAATTATTCATGAAGGTTTTGGTGGGAGATTTGGAGCTTATAAGCCCATATTACCTCTTTCAAATTTAAATAATATAGATTTATAATTTCAAACAATATTTTATTAAAATATATAATATATAAATTAAACATTTTGGACACAAAAACTCTAAACTACATTCAATTGATCTGTGAAAACCCTAAATTATACATAAATTTATGGATAATACTTATAATGTCCTTCTTGGAAGTCTTATTCTTTTAGGAAGTTTTCTAAGTTACAAGATTCCTTGGAAAATGTGATTCAAGGTTTGTTGAGCTCAAATTTGAATAGTCTTCCACTTGTTCATACATTAGAGTCAAGTTGAGGGCTACCTAGAAAAACTATAATAAAAATGAATTTGTAATCTTTATAGAGTTAATGAACATCATACCAAAGGTTGCACGGCATTAAAACATTAAAAAAAAAAACATGATTGAAAATTTAATATCACCCATATTAAGAATGGTAAAGATAAAAGCATTGGGTGTTCCCCCCTAATAAAAGTTTGAAGATTCATTCTAATTCACTTCCTAACCATTCAAATAATATTAATTCATCTCATGAACTATATAACTATATGGTATGGATTTTTTGAACTCCACATTCCTTCAAGGGAATGAAAATGGAAAAAAATTGAATAAAAAATAGTCATGTTTTATATGGATCCTAGGTTTTAAGGCCTTTAGAACTCAATGGTGAGGTCTATTTTTTTAACAGGTCTCTAAGAAAATATTAGCTCCAAAACCTTCAAAGAAAGAGTTTAAACAAAAAACTCACTTGCCAAATCTTTATTAAACCATAGATATATAACAACCCATCTGCAAACACACTTGTAACCTTAAAAATGTCTCCATTCTTCTCCTAGCTATCCATGGATTCAACTATGTACAATAATCTACTCATACTCAACTAGGTGGGTATACCTACCAAACCATCACCAAACTATCAGATATGGCCATCACCTAGTGGAATTGGGCCCTAATATATCCATTGGGGGTTTATTGACCACTTGTTGGGCTACTTACAACCAAATTCTTTAGCCCATAACACACCAATTTTTTAAAATCTACATCTTGCACGAAATCTAAATATAACATTGATTCCCATCAACTTGACTATATCAATGATTATGCAATGAATATACTAGGAATATTATTGATGATGCCTATAGATTGATATATGAGACTAAAATTTCTATAGCCCATCAACCATATGATTGTACGATACAAAAACTTTGAACTACTGATTTTGTCAAGGGAATGAAAATGGATAAAAAAAATGATCCCAAACATAGTCATGTTTCATATAGATTCATAAGTTTTTGCACCATTTAAACTCAATGGTGAGGTCCATTTTTGTCTAAGAGGTCTCTAGAAAAAAATAGCTTCAAAAATTTCAAGGAAAGAACCCAAACAAAAAAAATTGACTTGTCAAGTCTTCATCAAACCCCAAATCTACATAATTGAAGTTTGCAAACACACTTGTAACCTTGAAAATATATTCATTTTTATCTTGTAAGGCTATAGATTCAACTATGCACAAGAATCTACTCATACCAAGGGTTAACAACTAGGAATATTTTTCCTCTTACAACTTGATAACAAGCCTCTATAACAAGTGAAAATAAATTTGTAGCAATAATAACCATTTCCACATAACCTCAAGAGAGAAAAATATACAAACAAAATTTTAGAATCCACTATACAAGAGAATAGGCAAACATACCATTAAAATGACACAATATGTACCATAAAAAAACTCTCAAAGAAAAAATTCAACCTCTAAAAGCACTCACACAATGTATTATCTCATGAATAAAGATTATAATGCACTTGCAGAGTCTACATGCAAGACTTTTGAAACATCAAGCTCCTTAAATACACTGCATGTGAACAAGCAAATGAGAACCATGTAACCATACATCCCAATCTATGTTTTTCCTCATGTATGCAACTTACAACAGATATTCAATCAAAATTAGCCAACAAGACTAAGGTTATGATAGCCAACCTAAAAAAAACTTATGTACTTTCTTTTATAGAAACAAGCTTACAAAAAACCACCAAGTCCAGTATTATATAAGGGTGATCCCACAGTACTGGTTTACAATTTTTGGCCAAACTAGACACTGAAATAATTTTTTCTAACCAAATCTTCACTTTCGGGCACCTATAGCAGATAAATCGTGAAGAATTTGAAGATGATGCAAACTAGTGATTTGTCACATTTTTTTTGTAGATTCTAAATATATTTTTTTCAAAAAATTTGGAATCAGATTACACTTATTTTTCCATCTCCCTTGAAAACTAGTTTTTTTCAATAAACAACATTTTTAAGGAGTGATGCTCATCATATAATGCATAACTTTTTTTCCATGAAGGATAAAATTCTAATTTTTTGAAATTTAGATTTGTAACTACGATATCTAGTGCTTCCAATTGGTTGGATAATGTTTTGTTGAATTTTTTTCCTTAATCAAATTTGAAAGAAACCAATTACAAATCAGATAGGCAAACTGTATAACGCATAACTTTTTTGTATGTATCGAAATTCTTTTTTTGGCTGGATCAAGGACTTTCAATATCTAGTGCACTCATATTTTTCAAAAAAAAAATTCAGCTATTTTCCCAAATGTGAGAACAAAGAGCTTATTTTTGGTGAAAAACCTATGTTTAATAAAACTAAAAAAAAATACGTAATAAAACCAAAACATATTAAAATTATATTTGTTGGATAGCTCATTCCAAGGACTACCATCATCTAGTTGGGTCTGTGAAGTCTCCTTCATTTTCATCCTCAACCCAAGTTTTGAAACGCAAAATTCTAGACTTTCTTGGTGCCAGAGGGTGAGAAGGTGGGAAAAGGGGGTTCAAGCAAGCCCCCTTTCAAAAATGTTTTCTTTGTGTTTTTTGGCAAGAATGGTGGGACCTTGCATTTAATTGGTTCACTCAAACTAGGGTTCATTTAGACCCTTTTTTGGTTCGCTTGAACCAAACGGTTCATTCGAACCCCAAAAACCTTTTTTTTTTGCATGGGGTTATTTTGGCAACTTTTCCTTCCTCAGTTGAATTGTAAACCACTTTTGTGGGTTTGCCCATAAACCATGTGCCTCAACATAATGAGCTTACAAAACAATGTCCCCTTCATTTACTTTTTGGTACTATGTTTTCTTATCTAATACTAAATTTTTCCAATGTTATATATTTTATCAATGTGCACCCTTCATTAAATATATCCTAATGCTACTTACAACATGCAAGTGACTCGAAGAATGTCTAACCCATGTATTGAATGCATCCCTAGATTTACTAAGTGCACCGTAAATAAATATAACTTCTACATTCTTAACATTAACAAGGTGTATGACACACCTTCCCCCAAAAAATATGGATGATCTCTAATACTAAAAAATTGCTTCTTAAATTCATTATATACTCTCAACTTATATGTTAATGAGTTTGGTCCATAGTTATTAAAGAAAAAATTAGCTATAGCCCCTTGAAAGCAACTATAATGAAAAGAGAAAATCATCTAGCTCTCCCCTAAAGAAATAAAATTAACCACCACTATTCTTGGGTTTCATAATACCCCAAGTCTACAAGACCCCCCTTAAGAGTTGAGCACCTTATACTACCATTTACTCATATCCTTAGAAAAGATACTCGAGAGTATTTAGCCTCTTGAATATATACTATTTCTCAATCCTTATTTAGGATTAATTTATTGAACAACCTCCATGTTTTTAGGGTCCCTAATATTCCATGATAAAACCTTAATCTTTCTAAAAGAGATCATCCAATGAGATATTGTAAGAAAATGTACTATCTTAAATTGAAAATCTACTCTTGTTTCTCCTTCCATTTCTTCCCTTAAAAATTATTGCTTTAGATTTCCTTCCTTCTCATGGTTTTATTGTTTTGAAGACCATCATAACCATCCCCCTTTTTCTCAACTAACATGTGCTCTTTTCATCCTCTCCTTTTTGAGGATCCTCACTCTCTTCCTAACTTATAAATAACCTTGTTGTATTTAAAGTTGGGGAGGTTCTTTAACACCTTACTTTGAAGAAGATTTTTCCCACTAACACCTTTCCACAAACGATTTTCACACTGGAGGGATTTCTGGCTTTTATGAGAGAGCTCAACCTTCATTCTTAGCTCCACAAACCTTTGATGAATGGTAGAAACATTTCTCCTATTCAATCCTTGATAATAGGAAGCTAAATGACCCACTTTGGGATAAACATAATTTTAGATCTATCTAACATAAGTAGATGTATTTCCTTAGAAATCTCAAGGCTACCATCTATTTTCTTTAAACATTACTCCTAAAATTTCACAAGGCCACAGAAGTTTATGGGACCCAGGAACAGCACGAGACCTTACGAGGTCACAGAACCCTAAATCTTCGCTCTAAATATAAAAAAGTTGAATAAACTGAATGAATATGCTTTCTTAATAATAAGCAGTAGAGAGTGTAGGAGCATCTCCTGCGTATTACTATTGTCATATAAAAGCTCTTCATATCCATTCACTTAACCCAACACCAAACCTTACCTTATTGCTCGCGCTGTGTTCGTTTTAAAAACGATAAATGCAAATTTGCAATACAACGTGGACGACAGGATTCGAACTTGCGCGGGCAGAGCCCACATGATTTCTAGTCATGCCCGATAAAACCACTCCGGCACGTCCACCTTCTGATATTGTTTCCTCTGTGTTTATATCTGATTCTAGAGAATAGCTTTATCGTAAAAATTACGTTATTTACAAGTGGTCTTTAAAGCTTGTGTTAAGTGAGAAATTTGAAAAGAAGATATCTGTGTAGATGGCAAGAATAGCTCATACAAGATAAACATTCCAAACTCTAATTCATTGTAAACTATCTTCATTCCATGATAGAGCAAGTCTGAGCTATAAAGAATGCAAACAAGCTTGGAGGGATTGCTCTTTACTTACCCATCATTTCGCTTTAAATAGATTGTACAGAGTGCATTTTCATATAAATAAAAACCAGCAGGTTGGTATTTTGCATTTGATTTCTAATCCTTTAGCAGACTTAAATGTTTGGAATGAAAGAAAAAAATAATTATTTTACATTGAGAAGATTGTAGATGCACAGGCATCATGGTATGCCTGTATTCAAGGGTTGTTTTATATTAAAACTGCATTTACACAAATATCAAATATTCAATTGTTTACCATCGTAAGGAGTGCCTATGAAGTAGAAAAATACATTTCTTAATTGATGCAAAACTATTTTAAAAATATTTTTCTTGGGGTTTAAATTTTATTCAACTGTCATATTGACTAGGGGAGAGGGGCCCATAGTGGAGCACCCTAACTTTGTGTTTCTCAAAATTCTACATGGAATTTCAAATCAGTCTCAATTTTGTAGAGTAGTTTATTTGGCAACTCACCTGCTTAAAAATTTTAATTTTAGGGTCACATCATCAAATATGATGTCACATCAGCATGCTTTTGTTAAGGTGACATTAAAAGGTTAAAAAAAAAAGTGAGATCGATAGTGGTGTGCTAAGTCATGTTTTATTGGTGCATCGATGTGGCATCACATGATTTGTCAATTTGTGTACTTTATGGATAAAAAGTGTTTTGCAATTGGATATTAAGATGCTCCACCATGAGGCCCACTGAGGACTACTTCTATCCCCACTATTGAAACCCGGCTTCCACTATGGGCAATTCCTCTCCCCTATCATCTTTTTACAATGTCATTTTATATTTATTTACCTCTCTCATGATGGACAAGAATAATACTCAACAATGATTCCAATGGTTTTTACCCCTGACCATACCAAATCAAATTTACAAATATAATACCATTTCATGCTAATGTAAACCAAGTCTTTTAAGGATCACAATTCGCATCTACCATCCAGTTCAGGGTTTTTAGACAAAACCCTAACGCACACAAATTGGGGGAAAACAAAGAGAGGCCATAATTATTCTCAGGCGAATAACCCCATGGAGAGTCAGAAAATAGGTGCACAAAATAATACCAAGTATGTCAAATTCTTTATATATTGCTACTATTTAATGTTCTCTATTGTTGTGCTTTTGTTTACTTCATGACATTTGCTTTTTTTCTGAGAAGAAAAAGATAAACACATAACAGAACTCTGTGAATTGGAGCACACAAATAACATATTTTTCTATTCAATTTATAGACATATACATAATAATTAATAAATTATATAGATACTATAGCATAGAGTTAGTTCAAACATTTATAATGGATTGGTGAAAGAGAGTGGCATGGATGGCTATAGGTAGTGTTAGGTGGGTGGTATGTGCCGACAAAATTGCTTGCATCTCCCATAAATTAATTATAATAATTATCTTTAAATATCCCCCCATAATCTAGAAAATATGGGTCTAAAACAAAACCTTGTTAGATGCCCATTTCCAATCACTTATTCACTAATACGATGGTAGACATTCACAATAATCTCTCTTGAATGACAACCATCAAATATTCATATCACTTTCTGTAATTGTAAAAAACTTCTAAGATATATAAACTTAGTCTCACATAAAGCCTTGGTAAAAATACCAACTATCTAATCCTCTGTCATAAAATATTGAAGATGAATCACTTGTTGGATGAGATGCTTGATGTAATGGTGATAGACTTCTATATGTTTTGTTCGAGCATGAAACATTGAATTCTTGGACAACAAAATGGAACTTTGATTGTCAAAACATGAAGTAAAGAAGGTCTTGCTTGATGTTGTTTGAGTATTGAAAGCATAGCCTACAACCAAGTTATTTTTTTAGTTGCCTTATTTGTTGCAGTATATTCAGCCTTTGTAGTTGATAAAGCAATAGTAGATTGCTTCTTACTACACCATGAAATGGGACTAGAAACCAAAGAGAGAACATAACTTGTAGTTGTTTTTTGGTCATCTACACAACCTGCTCAATCTGAATCAAAACACCCACTAAGTTGTAGATCTCCATGAGAAGAGTAATAAACACCCATATTCAAGGTCCCTTGTACATATCTCAATATTCTCTTTACTACCATGCAATGTGGAACCTTAGGAGAACTCAAAAACCTTGAAACCACATAGGTACTACAAAAGAAATATCTGGTCAAGTGTGAGTCTACACAAGACTACCAACCAGGTGCTTGTATAAGGTAGGATCAACATCCTCACCATCCATATCAACTTCAATCGTGGAGCAAGTGGAGTAGATACACCTTTGCAATCTTCCATCCTAAACTTACTCAACAAGTCTAAAGTATTTGGTTAAATGAGAGAGGTCAATTCCATCATATTATTGCCATACCTAGTGTGGACATGGAAATTGTACTCCTTTGGAGATAGGACAATTTGTGGTCTAATTTAGTCCTATTTTAGACACCCTTGCATCAATCACCCCTTATAAACTGCATTTATAGGCCCCTATTGCTCACTATTTTGGACTTTAAGGCCTATTCCACTCACAAATCATGCAAATCCTGAAAAGCAACATTCAAATCACTCAAATTCCACAAAACCCACCTCAAAAACCCCTGGTGTGACTAAGTCGCCCAGGGTGGCGACTTAGTCCCTTTTGAGATATTTTTCACTTTTGAGTGGGAAAATCACCGACTTAATTCAAATTTTGTATGGATGTCAGCCTGTGAAGTTAAAATAATGAATAATTAGGTGTTAATGCCTATAAATGCATGTTTTAAGGTCATTTTTCACAACATTAAGTCATTTTCAACAAGAAAATTCAAGAGTCAAGAGTCAAACATCTTTCACAAGAAGATTCATTAGTCTATCTAATAACAAATTTGAAGCTTTAGGACAACAAGTTAGGGTTTTGCAAGTCTTCAAGCTCATTTTTCCAAGATATCACATTGCAAAGGGTTGATTATGGATGCCTATGGAGAATCATGGAGAAATCTAGGTCAAGGAGATGCAATTAGCCATCAAATCAATCCTAAAGACTTGTTTTCAAAGTGATTCCATCTTCTATTTTCTCTTTATCTTCAGCCTAAGGAATGTTTTCATGTCATTAAGATTCATTTCTAATGTGATTTAGTGTCTCTTAGAATGTGTCTTGCATTGTTCTAAATCCATTTATGCATCTTATTCTTGCATATTAGAATAGGGTTGTATCTCATTTTCAGACTTCCTAGTCTTAGACACACTTAGGGCTAGGGTTTTATGCAGATTTTGTATCTTTCAAGGTTTAAATACCAACTAGGGATTTGACCAAGGAAAACCCCCCAAGTAGAAATCAATTTATACTCTATTTTGTAGGTATTTTCACAAATTTGGATCGGGGTTTCCTTCATAAAACAAAATGTAGACTGTGGACTTCCATTTCCACTTTCAAATTTGCAAAAAATCCAAAGTGGACTAAGTCGCCAAGAGTGGTGACTTAGTCCCACTACAGAGGTTTCTTAGAGATTTTTGTAGTTCCAAATACCCATTTGGCAAAAACAAATTTCTGAGCAGTTCCCCTGATCTGGGACTAAGTCACCCAGCTTGGCGTAAGTGTCCTAGTTGGCTAGAAAATCATATTTTCCAGAATTTTAAAGGTATTTACAATCTTCATTTCAGCCTTCATCATTTTCCAGGTGCACAATTTCTGTTTAGCATCCTTATTTGGTTCTTTATTGCATTTATTCTATCATTTTGCATACATCACTATGTTTTCAAACAACTCAAGTATTTCTTAGATTTTACATTAATAAGTCATTAATTTAATCAGTTTATTGCATTTAGGCATAATTCATCTATCCTTGCATTTATCTTTGAGTGTATACATTTTCCATTTTGGCCCATCTTTCTCCTTTTAGGTGAAAAACCCTAGAAGTGCAAGAAAGTCCTTGGGTGCCAAAATCTTTGTACACATTTTGGTGAACCTGACTTTTGAACATTTTCTTTTTGATTTCAAGTGCATTTACATCCTAGGTTTAACTTACATCAAAATTGCATTAGGTTTTGCATTTTTTTGCATTCTAGGATTTTTAAAAAAATTGCATTAGTGAAAATCTCATTTAAGCTTGCATTATTGCATTTCATTTCCTTGCACATTAGTGAAATTCTACATTTGAAATTTAGATTTGCATGGTACAGTACAAAACACGTTAACATCCATCAAAAAATTCAGAAAAAACCTCAAAAATTCCTCTACTAGGACAAATTCGCCACCCTGGGCGACTTAGTGCCAGTACACATTTTGCATCAGTGTTTTCATAATTATGTTTCCAGTTTCTTAAGTTACTATTTTTTTCAGTTACTTTTCTATTTTTCTTTAGTTTTTTTTGTTACATTCAAATCATTAGCATTAGCATAATTTATTCTAATGGCATTTATGGATAGCATTAGATTTTTATAATTTTCATTTTCAGCATTAGTTCCCAGTTCATTTAGATCATATTCATCAGAAAATGCAAACAAAACCCTAAAAACATCAAATGAAACAATAAAAACTATGCTTCACTTTAGAAAAACTATATCATCCAAACCTCTTAGTATTGATGACTTGGATAAGTTAGATGAAGCTCTACAAGGCTTCCTCTCTCTAAGTTCTTCCACTAAGGCTTGTGATGATAAACTCAAACCAACCAACGATAACTTATCTTCCAAACCTTTTAGTAGTGATGACTTTGATATGTTAGATGAATCCCTTTAGGACTTCATCTCAAAAAATCCATCCACTAAGGTTTGTTGTGAACAACCTAAAACAAAAGATGTTAATGTAATTCAACCTCAACTTGTCCTTTACCCATCTTCACATAAACCTACACCTCCACCTAAACCCAAGTTTACCCTTTACCCACCTAAGCACGATGCTATTACTCACACACATTACACTAGAAATAACTTGCAACCACCACAACCAACCCCAACCTCTTTACCTTTGCCCAATTCTATACTGCCTAGTGCCCCTCGATTAAGGGAGTATGATCTTGTTGAGCAACTTAAGAGAACTCCCGCAAAGATATCCCTTTGGGACCTTCTTCAAAATTCACCACACTATCATTCTATGCTCCAAAAAACATTGCAACAAATAGTGGTTCCACCTGGTATAAATGCAAATGATGTGGTAGCTCTTATACAAGGAATGAATGCAATTAATGTAGACATTACCTTTCATCAACATGAGCTCCCTCTGTTAGAATTAAGGAAGTAAAATGAGGCCTTTATGATAATTTATCAATACAATAGAATAGGCATCAAAAGAACCCTTGTTGACAATGGCTCTCCCCTTAATGTGTGCAGTGTAAATCTCCTAGATAGATTATGTGTAGATAAATCACAAATCAAACCTGATTCCTTATCTATTAGAGGATTTGGAAATATTACAAAGAAACCACTCGGTGTAATCACTTTACCTATTACAGTTGGAATGGCTATCTTGCAAACTCCTATTCATGTCATGCCCTATGATCTTGCATACAATATTCTTTTGGGAAGACCATGGAGTCATGAGATGCATGTGGTTCCTTTGACCCTTTATCGAATAATAAAATATGTCTATAACAACAAAGTTTATCAAGTTGAAATAGACCCTGAGCCTAACAGTTTCTTACAACTTGAAAAAGGAACAAGTCCTCTAAACACACTAATTCTAACATCTCATATAGAACCCCTTGATACTAGCAAACAAGAAGAATAACTTGTGTCTAAATTTCTAGATGATGATTGGGGTACATTAGAATTCACACCTTCATTCATGGGTGAATACATAATGACATGAAAAGAGGATGAAAAACACGAACCCACAGTTCTGTCAACTCAGAATTCAAAAGAATCTTTCCAAACATATACCTCATCTACTTTGGAAGAAAATACAACATACATAACAAATTTTGATGAGATAGATTATCAACAACCACCCAACCCGAAGGAAATGGAAAGACTTTATGCTACGCCCTTAATATTAGTGTACATCAGGTTATGAATAGTCGGCTTGTGGCTATCTTAACTCTCTATTAAGTCATATTATCATTATTATATTGTTATTTAGTTGTTTAGGTCAGCCTAATACTTTTATAGGTGTGTCTAAGCTGGCCTAGGAGATATCCTAGGCATAAATAGGTATATATAGGAGGTTGTGAGTCTTATTTCATCATCAAGTTGTGAAGTGTGTTCTCATTAGAGATATTTGGAGGTTTTCCCCCTAGAAGTGGCTTATTATTCTCAGTTATTATCAAGTATTTGCATCATATTTCATATCATATTCTCCTATTGTGAAAGTTATTTCATAACAAGTGGTATCAAAGCATGATCTTGGCACCATAGAGGCAAGGTTTTTCTCAATTTTGGAGGCGATTTTGGGAAGAGAATATATTTCACATTTTGGTGAATTTTTTTCTGATTTTTAAAGGGTTTTTGAAGAACATATTAAATAAGCTACAACCCATATTTCAGAAGAATGGGAGCATAATTAAGCGAATTATTGTAGAATTAGGGTTTCTACACAATTTTTTTGGAATCTATATATCTCACACATCTTGTCAAATTAGAGACTAATTTTTATTAAGTTTGTGAAGACATAATAAAGTAGATTAAAATAACAAAATTGGAGGAATTAGAGCATAAATAAGCAAGTTATTGAAAAATTAAATTTTTCACAATTATCACTCTCCATGTTGCAAATCTGCTTATTTCTTGGAGATTTTTCTAGGTGAGAGTTATTTTGGACCTAGTAAGTTACAATAAAAATTTCAGAGAATTTAAGTTTCATTTGTGTTATTTATTTCAAAATTAGTGGTTCCCATCATGACGAGGCCTGCAACAAGGGGCAAAAAGAATGTTGTCACTCCAAGGAAGACTCCTGATAAGGATGGGGTAACAATAGAGGATATTACTCCTAATGAGGAAATCAGTAAGATCAAGGAAGAAATTTCCTCAATGAAGATGGATATGTGTGACTTAAGAGGTGATATATCGGACATATGAAACATGTTAAGCACCTACATGGCTGAACCAAGAAAGGAGTTCTCAAGCGACCAAGGTGAAATTTCTAGGTGAGCTAACATTGACATAAGATTTAGTACTCCTATGGGATCTAGGAATTTATTTCCAAAGATGGATATGCGCAAGTTCAATGGCAAGGATCCTCTAACATGGATAAACCAAATGGAGATTTTTTTTGAAGTACACCAAATCCCAAATGGACAAAAGGTCACGATGGCTTCCCTATATCTAGAACCAGATCAATTCATTTGGTATCATTGGCTTTGAACTCATCAAAGGAAAAAGGGGCTCACCGTCTCATGGTTAATTTTTATGGAGAAACTCCAAGCACAATATAGCAATAGTGTGATAGACAACTTCTTCAGCCAACTAGCTAAACTTCAACAAACATGATCAATTAAGTATTATATTCAACAATTCCAAAATCTATCCTTAAGAGTGGATACAATTACAGAGGAAATTTTGAATGATTTATTCTTGGGGGGTCTCAAGGATCACATTCAACATGAGGTACACATGTTTAGCCCTAGATCCATAAATGAGTCTTTTATCTTAGCACCCAGGGTAAAGGAGAAGTATTTGATTCCTAAGAAGCAAGGGGCTAATGTGACAAGAGAGAAAGGATATTCAACACAACCTACTAGGTTGACTCCATAAAAATTTGAGGAGAAAAGAGAAAAAGGGTTTTGTTTCAATTGTGATAGCAAATACAGTCAAGGACATAAATTTAGTGAAAAGAAATTGTTCTATATTAAAGGTCCAAGTGAGGAAGAAGAGGAGGAACCAATTCTAGAGGATGAAAGGGAGTCAAATGAGGAATCACATGATTCTCAACCAATCATTTCTTTTCATGCACTCTTAGGTTTCAGTGCTCCACAAACTCTCAAGGTGGTGGGGTTCTTAAAGAAGCAGAAGGTAATAGTGTTGATTGACTCAAGTAGTACTCATAATTTCATCAACAAAAAGTTAGCTACTCGTCTAAATTGTATTATATATCTAGCTCCAGAGTTTCAGGTTTTGATTACAAATAGTGGTATAGTTAGTTGTTCAGGGAAGTGTCATAGCATTAAATTATCCATGGGAGATTATCAACTTGATACCCCAATGTATGTGATATCCATGGGTATCGCAGATATTGTTTTGGGAGTACAATGGCTTACTACATTGGGAACGATTGAGATGAACTTCCAAGAACTATTCATGAGATTTCAATCAGAAGGAAGGGTAGTAGAGCTAAGGGGGTTGAAGGAAAAATCCCCACAAATGGTAAGCTCTCATAAAATGCAAAATTTTCTTAAGAAAGGAGTGAATGGATTTGTGGCCTAGCTATGTTCATTAGAAGTCTCTCAATCTAATGCTCCTACTCATCCAGATTTGCAAGCTATAAATGATCGTCACTCAGTTGTTCTTGGAGATATTCCTAAAGGAATTCCTCCTAAGAGGGATCATGATTATGCCATACAGTTAGTTCCAGGGATCCAACCACCGAACATCAGGCCTTACAGGTATCCACACATACAAAAGAGTGAGATAGAAAAAAATGTTGGGGAGATGCTAGAGGCAGGAATTATTAAGCATAGCCAAAGTGCTTACTCCTCGCCTGTGGTGATGGTACGTAAGAAGGATGATACTTGGCACATGTTTCCAGATTATAGAGTGCTCAACATGTACACCATTAAGATAAGTTTCCTATTCCAGTCATTGATGATTTGCTAGATGAATTGAATGGAGCTATGTATTTTACCAAGTTAGATCTTAGATCTGGTTATCAACAAATTCGGATTAAGGAGGAAGATATTTGTAAGACAACATTTCAGACTCATGAGGGTCATTATGATTTTTTGGTGATTCCATTTGGTCTTACCAATGCACCATCTACATTCCAAAGTTTGATGAATTCCATTTTTAAGAAGTTCTTGAGAAAGTTTGTGTTAGTATTCTTTGATGATATATTGATTTATAGCAAGACTTGGGAAGAATATTTGCAACATGTGGATCAAGCATTAAAAATACTTGAAGATCATAAACTCTATGCTAAGCCATCCAAGTGTGCTTTTGGTCTTCAGGAGGTGGAGTATTTGGGACACATAGTTTCACATGAAGGAGTAAAGGTGGACCCTAACAAAATTAAGGCTTTCATGGAATGGCCTATTCCAAAAACCATTAAGAAACTAAGGGGTTTCTTGGGATTGATAGGATACTATAGAATATTTGTGAAGAATTATGGTCGTATAGCAGCACCTCTCACCACTCTATTGAAGAAGGATTCTTTTCATTGGAATGAGTCTACCAATACAAAATTTGAGAGATTGAAGGAGGCTATGTGTACAACTCCAGTACTTGCCACTCTTGACTTCACCAAGGAATTCATTGCGGAATGTGATGCTTCTGGAAATGGGATAGGAGCAGTGCTCATGCAATAAGGTCGACCAATTTCTTTTGAGAGTCGTAAATTAAAGGGTAAGAATCAACTAAAACCTATTTATGAGAAGGAAATGCTAGCAATCCTCCATGTAGTTAAACAATGGAGGCCTTATCTATTGGGTAGACACTTCAATTTTAAGACAAATCATGATAGCCTAAAATATTTTTTGGAAAAAAGACTATCTTCTAAAGAGCAACAAAAATGGGTCACTAAGATGTTAGGATATGGCTTTGAGATTGTATATAAGAAAAGGAAATAAAATATTGTAGCAGCTGCACTTTCAAGGAAGGATGAGAAATATGAAGCCTTATTGTGTGCCCTTTCAATATTACAAGAAAATTGGGTGGAGGAAGCCAAAGCAGAGTGGCAAAATGATGTTGTGACAAGTAATCTCATTCAACAATTAAAATGTGATTGTAGTAGTTCAGATAAGTTTTTTTGGAAGGGAGATACTCTTTGGTATAAAGAATGTTTGTATCTTTGCAAGAATTCCACTCTTAAACACAAGATTCTCACAAAGTTGTATGAGTCTCCAGTGGGTGGTCATTCATGATTTTTGAAGACATATCATCGAGTCAAGCAAGATTTTTTTTGGGAAGGGCTAAAAGGTGATGTTCAAAAATTTGTAGCTGAATGTTTGGTTTGTCAAAGGAATAAAGGGGAGAAAATTAAGACACCAGGTCTCTTGTAACCCTTACCTATTCCTAGCCAGGTTGGGAAGAGGTATCCATGGACTTCATCACAAGGCTTCCCAAATCTAAAGGTAATAATGTCATCATGGTAGTAGTTGATCGCCTCACTAAATATGCACATTTCATTGCATTATCACATCCTTTTACAACAAGTGCAGTGGCAAAATATTTTTTGGATAATATCCAAAATATACATGGTACACCTAAGGTTATTGTTAGTGATCGTGATCCTATCTTCACTAGTCACTTTTGGAAAGATTTATTCTCATGTTTGGGTACTCAATTGGCTCATAGCTCTTCATACCACCCTCAATCAGATGGGAAAACTGAGGTTGTTAATAATTGTTTGGAAGGATATCTACGTTGTTTCACTTCAAAGAAACAATCTCAATGGGTAGATTGGCTACCACTTGCAGAATCGTGGTATAACACTTCTTTTCATAGCTCATCAAAAATGTCTCCATTTTTGGCACTTTGTGGATATCATCCTCTTTCCATCACATCATCAATAAAGGTGTCACCAAGAGTTCAGGCAGTATAATACCACTTGCTTCATCAACAACAAGTACTTTCAGGACTCAAGGATAATTTAGCCATGGCACAAAATTGAATGAAACAACAGGCAGACCAACATCGTAGTGAAAGAAGTTTTGAAGTTGGGGATTGGGTCTTCTTGAGATTGCAGCCTTATAAGAAAATCTCACCAAAGCAACAAAAAAAGAATAATAAGTTGTCTCCAATGTATTATGGTCCATACCAAATCATGCAAAATATCGGTAGTGTTTCCTACAGGCTAGAGTTGACACCAACAACAAAGATACATCCAGTTTTTCATGTTTCCTATTTGAAGAAGGTAATTGGGCATAATATTCCCACTCAAACAACACTACCAGAGCTCGATGAAGAAAGAAGAAGAATTTTGGAACCAGAGTGCATTCTTCAAACATGCACAAAGAAGCTAAGGAATAGAACTCTCATTGAGTATCTCATCCAATGGAAGAATTTACCAGTTGAAGATGCCACATGGGAGGATGAGGAGTTCATTCAAAAGAATCCAAACTTTATTAGCATTGAGGACAATGCTTCTTTGAAGAAGGGAGGCATGCTACGCCCTTAATAAATTAGTGTACATTGGGTTATGAATAGTCATCTTGTGGCTATCTTAACTCTCTATTAAGTCATATTATCATTAGTATATTGTTATTTAGTTGTTTAGGTCGGCCTAAGACTTTTATAGGTGTGTCTAAGTCAGCCTAGGTGATATCCTAGGCATAAATAGGTATAAATGGGAGGTTGTGAGTTTTATTTCATCATCAAGTTGTGAAGTGTGTTCTCATTAGAGATATTTGGAGGTTTTCGCCCTTGAAAGTGGCTTGTTATTCTCAGTTATTATCAAGTATTTACAACATATTTCATATCATATTCTCCGATTGTGCAATTTATTTCATAACACTTTATGGACGAGGTTATGATCTTATGAAACAATTAGGATACAATGGTAAAGGATGTGGAAAACATGAACAAGGAATTTGTGTCCCTAGAGAACCTAATACACAAGAGACAAAGACTTGTTTGGTATATTATTTTTCTAAGATAACGAAAGCCACTCAACAACCATTGTTAAACATCAACACCATCACATGTAAACCAAGAATCAATCTTACACTCAAACATCCTAAATTCCTTGATATGGATTTACCATCGTCATGGGGGTCTGTTGAAAGTGATGAATATTTTAAACAACTATTACAAGTTTATGATATGACATGATCTATTCCTCCCATGAAACAAGTTACCTATGCTATGATTAACACCAAGCAAAACAACATAAGTAAGAAGTCGCATACATACATGGAACCATATGATCCCAACTTTCGTAAGTCAAATGAACTCCCCTTAGGGGATACAATTGATATACCAATGGACATAGATGCTAAAGAAAAGGTGATTAAGATTGGGAAGTTCCTTGATGATTAAGAACAAGAAGATACTACAACTTTGCTTTATGATTTCCTAAAAAATTTGCTCGGAAATATTCAGATATACCAGGAATAGATCCGAAGATAGTAACACATAACATTGTTCTTGCTGAAAATGCTAAGCATGTTTGACAAAAGTTTAAAAAAAATGAACCCTAAGATAGCCTTGCATGTTAAAGGAGAACTTGAAAAACTCCTTGACGCAGGTTTCATTCGACCTATTGATTATTCTCCTTGGATCTCAAACATTGTCACCATTGCTAAAGCTAATAATTGTATTAGGATATGTACAAATTTGTGTGACTTGAATAAAGCCTCCTTAAAGGATGATTTTCCCATTCCTAATATCGACATGATAGTGGATTCAACTGCGAGACATGCTTTGTTGTCATTCATGGATGGCTTTTCTGGTTATAATCAAATCTTCATCAACCCACAAGATCAATATAAGACAACATTTACATCATTTTGTGGAACATTTTGTTGGGTTATGATGTCTTTTGGATTAAAGAATGTAGGCAGAACTTATCAAAGAGAAATGACATTGTTATTTCATTATTACATACACAAAATCTTGGAATATTATGTTGATGACATCCTCACCAAATCCTTAACAAGACAAGACAATGTGAGTGTCCTTCGACAAATCTTTGAATGAATGCATAAATACAACATGCGCCTAAATCCAAAAATGTGTGTCTTTGGAGTAGATAGTGGAAAACTTTTAGGGTTTACCATATCTTACAGAGGCATTGAGGTTGACACAAAGAAAATTGATGCTATAATAAACATGCCACCTCCTAGGAACATTTGTCAATTGTGCATGTTATAAGGAAGAATTCAAGCCATCCGTCATTTTTTCACCTCCTTAGCTGATCAAAAATTACCTTTCACACATCTGCTCAAAAAGGATGTGCATTTTGATTGGAATGAGGATGTAAATAGGCCTTTGAGAGTTTGAAGGAATACCTTGCAACTCTGCCCATTTTACAACCCGCTATGCCAAACAAACCATTCATCCTTTACATAGTCGCATCTACCCATGCTCTTGCAGCATTGTTGGCTCAACAAGATGACAATGGAAAAGAACATCATATTTATTGCATTAATCAAACTTTAATCTATTATGAAACATGATACACACCAATTGAAAAACAATGTTTGGCTCTTGTATTCGCTACTAGTAAGTTGTGACATTATTTACTAAATTCTGAAATACAAGTCATGACAAAATTTTATCCTCTCAAACATCTTTTTAACAAAACAGACTTATTAGGACATTTAGCTAAATGGGTTATGTTGTTGACTGAGTTTGACCTTAAGTTTGTTTCAAAAAAAGCAATCAAAGGCCAAGCCTTAACTGACCACTTAGCTGATGCTCCTTCTCACCTAGCATTACCTAGTACTGACTCTTTTCTTGATGACAATGTGCTAGCAATAGATGTTCCTACATGGGAATTGTACTTTGATGGATCCAAGTGTAGAACCAGTTTTGGTGCTGGAGTGATATTAGTTCCACCCGAAGGAAAGCCTATTCCCTTGTCGTATCAATTAAATTTCGTATGTATCAATAACACAACTGAGTATGAGGTACTAATTGTTGTGTTGCGTGCTTCTTTAATCATGGGTGTCAAAGATATTAAGATCTTTGGTGACTCGTAATTAGTAATTAAAAAAATAAATGGAACATATGAAGCCAAGCATGAAAAATTATCCAAATACAAGGATCTTATCATGCACTTGTTAGAAAAGTTTCATACATTCACCATTGATAACATTCCATGAAAAGATAATCGGCTTGCGGATGCAATGGCAAGTGTTTCCTCTCTTATATCCCCTTACGATACTTCAAAAAAATTCACATTCACTATTCACCCTATCATGAAACCTTCGATCGACAAAAAAATGTAAGAATTTTTAATGACAAAAGAGGAAAACTTGAGTGAATGGTATGATACCATATTCAACTATTTGAACAGTGGTACCTTTCCTGAGCCAACAACCAAAAACCTATGTGCTCATTTACGAAAGATTGCATCTAAATATATAATCCTCACAGATGTGTTGTATCAAAGTTCATTCAATGGTCTCTTACTTAGATGCTTAAACAAATCTAAGATACCTCTAGCACTTCACCAAGCCCATGAAGGTGATTGTGGTTGACATTTTGGAGGGAAAACTTTGGTTCAAAAATGTATCTATATTGGGTATTATTGGCGCAACATGGAACGTGACTGCTTCGATTATGTTCAAAAATGTCATAAATGTCAAGAACATAGCAATTTACATCGTGCTCCTACTAATGAAATTCAAACTCAACTTCTGATATGGCCCTTTGCAGTTTGGGGATTAGACATTATAGGAAAAATTTCACCCCCTTCTTCCGCTGGACATTCCTTTTTCATCACTGCAACTGATTATTTCACAAAATGGGTAGAATCCATTCCTCTTTGATCTATAACAACTGAGGTAATATGTTGTTTCATCCTAGAACACATTATTGCTCATTTTGGAATCCCTTTTGCATTATTCTCTGATAATGGTACACCATTTAAGAATAATGATGTGAAGAAATTTTTGGAGACCTTTAATATCCAACATCATTTTTTGACACCTTTATACCCACAATCTAATGGTCAAGCTGAATCAACTAATAAATTCCTTGAACAAATTTTGAAGAAAACTGTTAATAAAAATTATAGGGATTGGCACACACAATTACACTATGTGCTTTGGGCTTATCACACAAGTGTTCAATCTTCTACAGGGACCACACCATATAATTTGGTCTATGGTAGTGAAGCAATAATTCCCTTGGAGTTAGAGACTCCCAAACTAAGAATTTCTCTTCAAGGACTTGTTGACGATACACACTATTGAAAACAAAGATTACACTAGCTTGAGATGCTCGATGAATAACACATTAACACTCTTGAACATCTTCAAGCTTATTACAAAAGGAAACATCACCATTACAATCTTAATGTTATCCCCCGCTCATTCTACAAGGGTGACTTAGTTCTAACTGCTAATCAACGCAATGTCAATGCCAACCCAAATGAAAGAGACAAATTCAATTCTAATTGGTTAGCACCATACATCGTTCACAAAAATTTTGAGTCTAGTGCATACATGTTAACAAAACTAGAAGGAACACCCCTTAAGGAACCTATCAATGTCGCCCATTTGCATCGGTATTTTGTCTAATCCCTTTGAATAGTATGAATGATAAAGCAATGTTGTTAAAGCTATTGGGTCATATCCTATATGTTTGCACATTGCTTCATTCCTGACAAATCAATCATGTGTATGTCGTGAGCACTAAAGTGATTATTTAATTTTATAATTTTTTTAGGTTTCATACTATTCACATTCATCTTGTGTGTTATGATAAGTTAGATCATTAATACATTTAATTTAGCATAACAAACTTAATCATCATGTTGTATCTAAAAGAAATTGCAATAAGTTTTAATTAGATCACATGTGCTATGTTAAATCATGAAGATATTAATCAAATAATCTTACAAAGGTTATTTAATTAATCACATTGCTATTTAACATTCAAACGCATTAAGACATGCCATAAAACACCAAATGCTCATATATATCCAAAGTTTTATGTACATATCATCAAAATATATAATATCATTAAGGTATGTGGATACTTGAGCCATCGGAATCAAGTGCTCATGATTCGGTAATAGGATGTTGGGATACGGTCATTTGTGATCGTGACCATGATCCACCAAATCTGAGTGCAAACTCTAGGCCCTATATCCATCTAACCTGATGCTCCTCTACTATCTGCTCTCTCTGCCTGTAGTCATGATAACTCTACCTCTAGTCTCTCAACCTCTGTTGGAGTCTAGGATGACTATCCTATAGTCTCGACTCAGCGGAGTCATCTCCTTAGACTCTCATATGCTACTCATAACCTCACGAATGGTCTAAGTGACTTTGAATCTTGCTCCACAATAGGTGGGGGCACATAATCTGAGTCCATCTCCTCCTCATCGATGGATGTTGGCACTATCTTTGTAGCTACTTGACAATAGAACTCTTGCCAATTTTTCGTCAATCCTATAAGGTAGAAACAGTACATAATTAGTACACATCATATATATATATATATACAAATCATAAACATTAAATTACATGCATAAAATCAAATATCATCACCTATATCTCTGGTAGGCTGAGCAATATCAACATCGTCCTTTGTAGGGGGCATGGAAGATGTGCTAGCCTCTCCATGAATGTGGGTACTAATTCCTTCTACAACCACTTCTCGTGATCTTGTCATATGAATCCGAGAGGGCTCTCCCCACTCATGTCGATCCTCAACTGTTGCCTCATCACTCTCATTTAGGGGTGGCTCCTCCTCCTCATCCTCCTTCTAGTCCTCCTTCTAGTCCTCCTCCTCATCCTCCTCCTCACCCTCCTGGCCATCATAGTCTAGATCTACATCCTTATCGTACTCATCATCAATAACATTCATAAATATGTATGTAGCTCTATATCGTGTCTCCTCAGCCCTATCCTCTCTATCATCTCCCTCATCTAGAAGTGGTCCTGCATCTCCTTCAGACTCATCCATCAAATATACCAGAGCTGGTTGTGACACTTTCCACCACTCCTCATAATCCCATGTGGCACCGACATCATATATGTCGGAGGCTGGAGGCTAGTTGTGATCTAAGAAGTCAGATCCGCTCTCAGTAACATAGTCTAGAGTGAGTTGCACTGTATCACCTAGTCTTCAAGCACTTTACACTAACCTCCTGAAAAAGGATAGTGCCCAGGGTGGTGTCTGAATTTGTCTAAATTTCTGCATGACTCAATCGTAGTAGAAAGAACATACTATGTGATCATGTTAGCCAACCAGAAATCTATCTAATTGTAGTCTCCTCAACTGTCTCGCATGATCTAGCCACTATAGCATTGACTAATAAGGTCTCCATAAGATCTCATCCTCCTCCAGTCGGTCAAATCGCACTCTCCAAAAATGTAAATCCTCGTACTTCCATAACCACTGTAGAGGATAGCCGAAGGCCTGAGGATACCCCACTATTGTAGCACATGGGAAGTCAACTAGTCTGGTACACGTAATATGCTCCAGGAACCACACCTGTAGAAGCGTGTAGTGCACCATGTTGTCTACCTCTCATAAAAAAAATTGACCAAGATCATAATATAAATGTGTCAGGATACAACGATCCCAGACATGTACTGTACGATGCTCCATCCCTCGAATCAAATGAACTATTCCTCCCTCAAGGTGTGTTGCCCGCTCATTTGGGACAAGAACTAGTACCACTATAGGCATCATGATCCATATAACCACTTGCACTCGTGAATATAGTAACATCGCCAAGTCTATCCACCCTCTCACTCACTCATCATGCACTGGACCACCCATACAATACTGCATATCTACCTTATGCTTGTAGAAGGTGCGGTCTCTCTCAAAACATACCCACTCTCCCCAAATAGGAACACAGAGAATGTGGTGTATGTCCTCTAGGGTAATCGTCATCTCACCTAACAGTAGGTGGGATGTGCATGTGTTTGT
Source organism: Sequoia sempervirens (assembly GCA_007258455.2). NCBI lineage: Eukaryota > Viridiplantae > Streptophyta > Pinopsida > Cupressales > Cupressaceae > Sequoia > Sequoia sempervirens. The sequence continues at coordinate 329,098 of VDFB02360698.1, read as the reverse complement.
GTCCCAATGATCGCAAAGCGCCATCAACATAGCATCGTGGTACCTCATGGGGGCATGAGGTATGCCCAATAGATGCCTACAACCTACAAGTGCTTTGTCTCCTCTATTGAAAGTGATGGGGCTAAATCTCTCAAAAATATCAACTGCCTACCCCCTAGCTGCTACCGCAAACGGGTAGGTACCTATTAAAAACACAAAAATATGCTCTAAAAATTATCTAATCTCTTTAATTTTTACTTTATTCATCATTCAAGTGCACTAAATTTAATCTAGTGTGCTTTCCTAAAGGCCCTAGACACTTTAGAACCCTTTTGGGACACTTCATGAAGAAATGGGACACTTTGCAAACAAATGGGACACTTCGCGAACTTTTTTCCAAGATCCTAAATTAACTTAGAAATGCATAAAAATCGTTAAATAATTTCATAAACACATAACATAGGTAGCAGAATCAGCTCGCCTCATGATGATGCTTGTCGTGTGCCACCTGGTCCCATAGAACGTCCAATCGTGCAGGCCTGTAGTCTCATTTGCTCGACATCTTTCCATCTTCACTCGTCACTCTCACACTACAAAAAGGTAAATGCAATAATAAGTGACAAATTACTTCACTTTTACCTCTTTTAACTCTTTTCATTCTTTTTTACTCTTATGTATACAATTAGGGTTTTTCCTACCTTAAGAGTTAATAAAGTACTTTTTATTCAAACCAACATAACAAGTGCTAGGGAACTCCGTTTTCGACGCTGTTTGATGCATTGGAATCATGATTCCACACTCGACAACATCAATTGTCTATCGTTATGAGGCATGGTACTTGGATATGTCCAACAATATGATGTTCCTTATTCGATGTGGCTAGTTTGCTACCTTGATTCCACCTTTGTATTTAGCATGCAAAATCAAGGGGGGGCATATATCTACCCTCGAATTTGATTTCTAGAAATTAGATAAAAGGATTTTTGGGCAACTAACGAATTTGTGTTGTAGTATGTGGTTCCTAATGTTGTGGATTTGCAAATAACTACATTGGGAGCTTCATTCTCCCATCTTTTGAATGAGTATCCCTTTATAGTAAAGTGCACTATTTAAATTCCTTTAGCTTACATATGCACATAGAGTCATACGGGTGCTAAAGTGAGGGCTAACTATGGACATGTAAATTGTACTTCTTCGAGATAGTACAATTTGTGGTCTAATTTAGCCCTATTTTAGACACCCTTGCATCAATCACCTCTTAAAATTTGTATTTTAGGCCCCTAATGCTCATTATTTTGGACTTTAAGGCCTATTCCACTCACAAATCATGTAAATCCCGACAAGCAACATTCAAATAATTCAAATTCCAGAAAACCCACCTCAAAAACCCCTTGTGGGACTAAGTCACCCAGGGTGGCGACTTAGTCCCTTTTGAGGGATTTTTCACTTTTGAGCTGGAAAATCACTGACTTAATTCAAATTTTTGATGGATTTCAGCCTGTGAAGTTAAAATAATGAATATCTAGGTGTTGATGCCTATAAATATATGTTTTTAGGTCATTTTTCACAACATTAAGTCATTTTCAACAAGAAAATTCAAGAGTCAAGAGTCAAATATATTTCACAAGAAGATTCATTAGTCTATCTACAACAAATTTGAAGCTTTAGGGCATCAAGTTAGGGTTTTTGCAGGTCTTCAAGCTCACTTTTTTTCCAAGATCTCACATTGCAAAGGGTTTATTATGGATGCATATGGACAATCATGGAGAAATCTTGGTTGAGGAGATGCAACTAGCCATCAAATCAGTCATAAAGACTTATTTTCAAAGTGATTCCGTCTTCCATTTTCTCTCTATCTTCATCCTAAGGAAGGTTTTCATGTCATTAAGATTCATTTCTAATGTGATTTAGTGTCTCTTAGAATGGGTATTGTATTGTTCTAAATCCATTTATGCATCTTATTCTTGCATATTAGAATAGGGTTGCATCTCATTTTTTAGACTTCCTAGTCTTAGACACACTTAGGGCTAGGGTTTTATGCATATTTTATCTCTTTCAAAGTTTAAATACCAACTAGGGGTTTGACCAAGGAAAAACCTCCATTATAAATCAATTTATACTCTATTTTTTAGGTATTTTCACAGATTTGGATCCAGGTTTCTATCAAAAAACAAAGTGCAGACTATGGGCTTCCATTTCCACTTTCGGATTTGCAAAAAATCCAAAGTGGACTAAGTCACCAATAGTGGTGACTTAGTCCCATTGTAGTGGTTTCTCAGAGATTTTTGTAGTTCCAAATACCCATTTGGCAGAAACAAAATTCTAAGCAGTTTCCCTGATCTGGGACTAAGTCGCCCAGCTTGGCGTAAGTGTCCCAGTTGGCTAGAAAATCAAATTTTCTAGAACTTCAAAGGCATTTACAATCTTCATTTCAGCCTTCATCAGTTTCCAGGTGCACAATTTTTGTTTAGCATCCTTGTCTGGTTCTTTATTGCATTTATTCTATCATTTTGCATACATCACTGTGTTTTCAAACAACTTGCATTTCTTAGATTTTACATTAATAAGTCATTAATTTAATCATTTTATTGCATTTATGCATACTTCATCCATCCTTTCATTGATCTTTGAGTGTATACATTGCCCATTTTGGCCCATCTTTCTCCTTTTAGGTAAAATCCCTAGAAGTGCAAGAAAGTCCTTGGGTGCCAAAATCTTTGTACACACCTAGATGCCAAGAAATTAGTGTAAAAAATCAAGATCTATCATCTCAAATGTATCTTACAATTTTAACTTTATGTCACTAATTTTGTTCATGTTATTTCCTATGATGATAAGATCATCAACACAAAGTACAATAATAATTATGTCACCTTCATCAAATTCCTTTACACACAAATTTGGATGATGAAGACTATTATGGAAGCCCTAAGTTTGATAATATTCATCAATCTTAGCATACCAAGCCCTTGGAACTTGCTTCAATCCATAAAGAGAGTTCCTTAACTTGCAAACTAAGTGTTTTTGTCTTGAACTTTCAAATCCATGTTGTTGAGTCGTATAGATCTCTTCATCAATGTCACTATTCAAAAATGCATTCTTAACATCCATTTGGTGAAGAGGCTACTTGAATGAGAAACCGATAGTATAATAGTCGTCATAGTATAATTGTGTAGCCAATTCCCTCCTTTTGTGAGTACCCTTTGGCCACTAGTCTTGATTTGTGTTTTTCAATACTTCCATAGACTTGAACTTAGTCTTGCACACCCATTTATTTTTTACTAGATTCTTTCCCTTGGGAAAGTCCACCAATTCCCAATTTTTATTCTTTATCAAAGTTAATATTCATTCTACATAGCTTGTTCCTATTCATGGTTTTCCTTAGCCTCATCATATGTTTGAGGATCATTGGTCTTCATTGTGGTGGTCTGATGCAGGAGCATCAAAGGTGAAATGGAAATCATGTATCACCACAAATATTGTTATTTTAATTGGTTTATTTTCAATAAGGACTTAGGGGTTAGGAGAATAAATATTTTGGTTTGCAACTTTGTAATTTCCCTTGGGGTGTAATTGTAATTATAATTTTGGTGGGAATTATGCATTTATGAATATTTTCTAAGGAAAACTCAGGAAAATACCCCTTTTGGGCATCCAAATTCTTGGTGGGTACAATTTGGGGTGCGTGTTCTTGCATGAAATTGCATGATTCTGCCACAATCTTTGCATGTTGTTGTGTGATTGTATTTGGAGTCGTTGGGGCCACCAGGATTCAAAGAAGGTGTCTTGATTGACCAAGATGATTGGAAAAAAGTTAGGCACCCATTTGAAGGTGGTGAAGGAAATGAATTATTTTATATTTTATTTTCTTATCTCTCCTCAAGTTGGGCGTTGGAATTCTTGGTGGTTTATGGAGGTTGTTTTGGGAAACCAATGGTGGTTTCTTCTCACACAATTTCTATATAATGATGCTTACTCATTTGGTGAGGGAGGATTTTGGAGAAATTGTGGTTGCATACCTAGATGTTGTCAAAATGAATTCATAATGTCAATTTACATATTTTTTTATGTGTGAATCCCATGTTGTAAGGGAGCATGTGAGCTCCATGCTTATGTATTTCATTTTCATATTTTGAAGTTAATACATGTTACAGATTTCTCTTTTGTTTTATGTGATTCAAGTTAATTTGTTGCCTTCTTGAATAGTATTTTATGTGTTTTTGTGATCACATTTGAGAGTGACAATCTCCCTTTCCATCAATGGTATCAGAGCAAGTTATTATGAGTCTGTAAACAAAACACCGAAGAGAGGTAGTTTGCAGTAGGACTTGTGAATTATGGGTGAAGATTAGAATGCCTCCAAGAGCTTCCAACCATCGTAGAGGTAGAGGTAGAGGAGGAGGAATAAATCCTCCAAGAGATAAATTTAGAGCTCTAAGAAGGCAAGTTGAGGTTTTGCAAGAAGAGATTCATAGAAGAGATGTGTGTAAAGAAGATGATAGTGAAGATGAAGCTAAAGAGGAATTTGAAGAGGAAGAACATGATCAAATGGATCTTGGAGAAATCAGATTATTGAGAGCTATTGCACAAATTGGAAAGGATCCTAAGATAGAGGTTTCAAACTTTAGTTGAAGCTTGAATCCAAAAGAGTTGATAGATTGTATTAAGTACATGGAGTTCTTCGAGTTTCAAGAGATTGAAGACCCTTATAGGGTGAGGTTTGCAAAAACTAAACTAAAAGGACATGCTAATATTTGGTGGAAGGAAATGCAGCTTGAAAAAGTAAGAAGAGGAAATGAAAAGATATTTAAATGGGATAGAATGGTGGAGAATATGAAAATACAATTTATTCCAGTAGATTATGAGTTGGAGCTACTCAAAAGGATGCAAAGTTGAGGCAAGGAACAAGTATAGTGAAAGAATATACAAAGGAGTTTCATAGGATCCTTATTAGAATGGGACATGTTGAAGCAAATAAGGAGAAGGTTGCAAGATATATTAATGGTTTGATATCAAGCATATACGAGGAGATGAATTTGGTGAGAGTTTACACAATGGATGATGCATATCAACTTGCCTTAAAAATTGAGGAAAGAATGAAAAAACGGTATGAAAGTAAGAAAAGAGGAAGAGGGAGTGATGAGGAGGTTGAAGGAAGAACATATAGAGCAGATAATAATCTAAAAAAAAAAAAAAGACCAAGGTAGTAGAAAATATCAAAGATATGATGACTCATATGGTCCTAGAGATCAAAATCCAAGAGGTAGAGGAAGATCGGGTAGAGATTTTGGAAGAAAAACCTTTAGAGGAACCAATTTTAAGTGTGGAGAAGAGGTTCACAGAGCATATGACTATCCTCGTGAAGAGGAAATACTTAGAAGAAGATCAGAAAATGTGAATAGAGCAGAAAATGTGAATAAGGAAGATGCAGGATCATCACATTTCAAAGAAGCAAAAGATGATGAAACTTTAATGACAAGGAGAACCCACTTGAATGAAGATGATAAATCCATTTAAAGAAAAAAAAATTAGAACAAGATGCAAGTGTCAGAACAAGGTATGTAATGTCATCATAGATGGAGGTAGTACAAACAATCTCGTTTCTAAAGAGATGGTGAGAAATTGGAGCTAGAGAGAAGAAGGCATCCACATCCATATAGGAGAGCATGGCTACAAGAGGATAGAAAAGTTTTGATCAACAAAAAAAGTTTGGTAAATATTAATATAGGAGGTTATAGACATGAAATTTTATGTGATATTATTCATATGAATGCATGTCATATTTTGTTAGGAAGGCCTTAGAAATTGGCAAGAAGGCGATGCACAATGGTTATGCCAACACATACACATTGTCAAAGGATGGAGTGAAACACAAATTGAAGCCATTGAAAGAATAAATGGGCAAGGTTTGTAGTAATGCAAGGTCTTGTTTGGTTGATGAAATTAGACCTTTAGATGGTATGAGGCATGAATATGTTGGTTTTGTTAACACTAACCATGATGAAGATGAGAAAGGTGATTTGTTGACTTAAATTGAAGCGGATATCTCAAGTGGAATGAAGGTAGAAGTAGAGGGTAAGGTAAAATCTGATTTTATTGTTTCATTTGATAAGAAAGAGAGTGAAGGAATAGATAAGTTTGTTGCAGCAGAAATTACTTTTGATAAAGTTGAATTGGAAGAGAGGAGTGTGAAGGTTAATGAAGAGTTTTATGAAGAATCCTTGCTTGAAAACAGTGGAGGTGAAATTTTTTTGAGTAGTGATCATGATTCCTTGTCAAGTAATGTGAAAATTGATCCTTTTGATGGTAGTCCTAATGTTGTTTTGAGTGAAGGAAGCCAGGTTGCAGCAGTGTCATGTCTTTCAAAAGACATTGAAATACTGAAATTTCATGAAAGGGACATAGTTGAAAGAGATGGAAAAGGTAGAACAAAAAATGAGGCAAATAAATACATTTGTTTTGATGAAGGAGGAGGTATAAGTTTAATTATTAGTTCTGATTTTGATGAAGTATATTGATTGGAAAACAAATTTGATGCTTTGAATTACATGATGGGTAGTAGAGGAAGGATGAAACATGGTAATGTTGTAAGTTTGAAAAAAGGGGTGCACCTAAATATTCCAGTAGAAAAGGAAATGAGGTGAATCCAAGATAGACATAGGGTCTACAAATTTGTATGAGTGCAACTAATGAAACATTTATTTCTACCTGGGGTGTCTGATGTAGGAGCATCCAAGGTGAAATGGCAATCTTGTATCACCAAAAATATTGTTATTTTAATTGGTTTGTTTTCAATAAGGGCTTAGGGGTTAGGAGAATAAATATTTTGATTTGCAACTTTGTAACTTCCCTTGGGGTGAAATTGTAATTGTAATTTTGGTGGGAATTATGCATTTATGAATATTTTAAAGGCAAATTTTGCAAAATACCCCTCTTGGGCGTCCAAATTATTTGTGGGGACCATTTGGGGTGCATGTGCTTTCATGTTCAATTGTATTTTTTACATGTAATTGCATGTTTGTGCCACAATATTTTCATGTTGTTGCATGACCTATTTGGAGTCGTCAAGGCCACCTATAGTCAAAGAAGGTGTCTTGATTGACCAAGATGATTGGCCAAAAGTTAGGCACCCATGTGAAGGTGGTGAAGGCAATGAATTATTTTATATTGTATTTTCTTATCTCTCCTTAAGTTGGCTGTTGGAATTATTGTTGGTCTATGGAGGTTGTTTTGGGAAACCAATGGTGGTTTCTTCCAACACAATTTCTATACAATGAGGCTTTCTCATTTGGTGAGAGAGGCTTTTGGAGAAGTTGTGGTTGCATACCCAAATGTTGCTGAAATGAAGCTAGAATGTTGATTTGCATATTTTTGTATTTGTGAAGCCCATGTTGTAAGGGAGCATGTGAGCTCCATGTTTATGTATTTCATTTTCAGATTTTGAAGTCAATACATGTTGCATATTTCTCTTTTGTTTTATGTGATTTAACTTAATTTGTTGCCTTCTTTCATAGTATTTTATGTTTGTTTGTAATCATATTTGAGAGGGAGAGTCTCCCTTTCCATCATGGCCATTAGAACATAATTAATTTGTCAATTCTTTTGATAAATTTCTTAGACTCGGTCTTTGGAGGAGGACTAGATTCCTCAACTACATAATAAGTTTCCTTAGAAATTTTATTGGTTTCAAAGGCATTAGAGGAGTCATAATTATCTATGGCCACTTGTGGAATAGGAGAGTATTTATCATATCCTCAAATCATTAATTAAACTTGACATGCCTACTAGTGAACACATTATCTACACTAGGATCATACAACATGTATCCTTTCCTTTGATTATCATAGCCAACAAAGATGCACTTGATAGTCTTCTTATCAAGATTTTTTAAATCTCATCATGTATGAGAAAATAATTCACATCCAAATACTATAAAATACTTAACTTTGATTTCTTACCAATCCATGCTTCTTTAGGAGTGATTTTGTACAAACAAGTAGTAGGAGATTTATTCAAGACATGATATGCAATATTGATAGCCTCAACCCAAAGAAATGAAGGAAGATTCTTAGATTATAGCATGCACCATGTCATTTATACTAAGGTCCTATTATTCCTTTTTGCAACACCATTTTTTTGAGGACTAGATATTTTTTAGTCATTTCTCTCTTGATCCCATGATATTCATAAAAATATTTAAAATTGTTGTTGACATATTATCCACCATTATTTATTATTATTCGCTTGGTCTTATTCCCACTTTGATTATCCATAAATTTGTTGAACACTTCAAATTTTCTAAACACTTCATATTTTTTCTTAACTAGATCCAAACTTTCCTTGAAAAGTAATTAATGAATGTTAAAATGTGCTTAGCTCCTCCCCTTTATGGGGGATTCATAGGCCCACATAAATCACTATGGACAAGTTCAAGAGATTTACTTTCCCTCCATGTAGACCTTTTAAACTTGTCTCTATGATGTTTTCCAACCATGCATCTTGTACACGCATTTGTGTTTTTCCTTATCCAAGATAGTCCATCAACCATATTCATCTCCAAAAGTTTAACTCACTTGTGGAGGAACTTGTAGTAATGTAGCTTGTCTTATCAATAGATGTTAATTTTTTTTATGTTTCATCACTCTTGACTCTTGTAGCCACAATTTTGAATCCATCATTAATGTTTTTGATTAAACACTTATTTGAATAGAACTCCACCTTATAACCATGTTAAGTTATTTGAATTATTGAGAGAATTTTTTTTGTTAACTTAGGTACAAGATTCACATATGTTACTTTCAACTTCTTACCATCACATCCTTTCATTAAAATTGAACTTATTCCTTCAATTTCATGTGAGCTATCATCTGCAAGAAATATCCTTACACCTTTCACTTCTTCTAAAGTAATGAAGAATTTTTTATTTTAAGTCATAAGTTGGCTAGCTCTTGAATCAACATACTATGTTCTATTTTAATATCCTTGAGTATCTAAAGATGCTATTTATATATTATGATCACCCTCTTTTTGAGGAAAATTGGATTTCCTTCTTTGATAAAAAATTATTTTCCCTCCTACATGTAATCTCCTAGGACATAGATCACTTTTATGCCCTTCTTCTCCACAACTATAACATTTGATAGATTTTTCTATTTTAGAATTTTCTTTATGGTTTCTCAATTCATTTTGTGTCTTTTGAAAACTATGCATTTGTTGATTATCCCTTTGTTGAATCCATTGCCTTTGATTATTGCTATGTTGATTCTCTTGATTTTGTCTTTGATTTTTATGTGATTTACTTTTGTTGCAATTCTAATGATTTCCACTAGCCATAAATGCTTGAGAACTTTTGCTAGACTCACATGTGAAATTTTTAAGACTATCCTCTTCATTCAACAAAGCCCCATAAAATTCTAGGTTGATATTTCTGAAAAAAAATAGTTAGCTCTAATGTGAGGATGAAATTATGGTACTCATTTGGAAGAATTTTGTTGCCTCATTTTTTGTCAATTTATTTTTTATTAAGCCTTGTCCAATTTTTAACAAGTTCAATAATCTTCATCGGATTCCAACAAGATTCTCAAAACCTTGTCGAGTTCCAATGAGATTATCATAACCTTGTGGAAATCCAATGTTGCTTTTCTAAGTGTCTTATTTTTTATTTTTTGGCTTTTACCTAAGTTTTGAGAACCTCAACGATAGCCAACAAGGTTTTTATAACTAGATCTAGAGCCAATGCTAGGTGGAAAACTTAACCTTGCCATATCTAAAGTTTTTTAAGCTCTCATCAAGAACACAATACTAAAGGATTTTAAAAGAACAAAAGTGGTGGAAAGGAATTTCAATATTTCTTATGGGTTTCAAAACCTTTTTCAAAACTAGACAAGGTTTTCACAACCCTAATAAAATCTGATAGTTTCATAAATTTCTCTCAAAAGTGATTACGAGTCTTCATTCAAAGTTCATGGTGAAAGATCATTTTCAAAAGAAGTTTTTTTTGAAATATTTGAGAGGTTTCGAGACCATTGTCCAAACTTGAAAAGCTTCTCAAAACCAACAAAATCTTTGACAAAGCTTTGGAGCCGTTACTTATTAAAATTCCAAAAAAGTGCCAGATGTGGCTATTGAAGAGAAAGTTCACTCGTGTCAATATTAAGGCATGCCATTAAATCTTCCTCTTGTAATTAAATGGAATTAATTATAAATTCATTTGAGTATTAATAAAGATCATTTCAATGAACAACCGATAGAGAATTGTTGAAGAATGGAGAAAAAGAGATTGTAGACCTAGTACCACCGAAATTGTCACAACAAACATCATAGCCAAATTAAAGGTACTTAATTGAATTTTCCTAAAATTCATTGTACGTCGAGAGAATTTTTTTGGTGAATGCGATCATATTGTAGAATGTAAATGAACTATGGGAATTCAAGAAGAAGTCTACAATTTCATATTCAACCCTAATTACCTCCCAACATTTTAGTCATATACCTTCTCTATCAAGATGGAATTCAATCATTTGGGGTATGATCATTTTTCAGGCCTATCCAACACTCTTTCAGAGATTGGTGATAAAAAGCTAGGGCACATAAATTTGAAGGATTTTGGGAAAGGATTGAGAAGGAAGATAGGTCTCCCATCACATAGAGATTATTTGAGAGCGGGTTATTTCATGTAACTGTATTTCCTATGGTTGTACAGTGCTCATATCTAGTCCTAGAATGTATGAGTCATTATAACCCCTAAACTAGGGATGTAAGAACCAGTGATAATAGGTTGGTAGTTAGGTTGAGAAATGATACTTTCAACACATGTCTTCAACTACCTCAAATGGATGAATTTTCCAATATTGACTACACTGTTGCTTACCAACACTTTATTGGAAATAAGAGTCAATATAAAAACGCAATTTCTCATCAATGGTTAGCAACACCCAAGAAAGGGAAGTCTCAATTTCCTAAGAGATTACACAGGTCCCATTTCGCAAATGATATTTTAGACATCATAGTTCTCCTCCATAGGCTAAAGGGTAATGAAAATGCACACATGACTTTGAAGAATGGATGTATTTTTTTATCGTTGTGATATTTCATGGACAATAGTTCATTGATTGGGGCACTCTTATTAGTAATCAAATTCACTTGGAGATTACTCAGTTTCAATTACACAAAGCGTTCTATATGTCCTCTTATTTGTTATATTCCATCACTTGCACAAGACCTTGGCCAGGGCTTCATCCACTGGGTGTGCTTGATGATTCTACCCAAATTTATGATTACTATATCCAATTTTAGTTAGAGAGGAGCCATCAAATTTTTAGGAAGGTGAATGATTCCTTTACCATGAGAATGAGAAGAGAAATTCAAGGAGATAGAGCTTGAGAATAACCCCAAAAATTGCAAGTAGTTGATCAACAATTATGTCAACTACTTCATACAATTTCAAAGATTTACCTACATAAGAGTTGGAGGTTTTGATGGTTTTCCTTACAAACTACCAAAATATGTTGATGAATTTTTTTTCCTTATTGAGTTATGTAGACAAGAGTCGAGGTAAATAAAAGGTTCCATGAGAGGAAGAAAGTGGAAATTTCTTTTCCCATTGGCTTATCACACTATCTGTAACATCAGGAAATACAATGAAAGGTTAAAAGCACACAACAAATGCAATTTAAGCTCTAATGCAATCTAAGCTAAACCACAGAGAACAAAGGAAAGCTAAAACATAAATAAACTGAACAATCTCACCCAATATCTATGTAGTTCCATGTATGACCTCGATTTCCCTTCTCCATTTTGTCGTTGTAGTATAATTGCTCTTAGATTTCTCTGTGCAAGTATAGCCTGTGATAGTGATTTAGCAAAACATCAAAGATTCAGATAATAGATATGCTTCCAAAAGTCATAATATTTTGAGAGAGGATAGAAATGATGAAAGACGGATCAATTTATTGAAAATTGATCATTCGAATGACAAGCCAAGATCAAAAGATCAACTGAAAATTCAAATTAAAAGATTGGACATGCATTGAGATAACTGTTAGTACTAACATGAGTGATAAAACCTAGAAGATAGAGATAAAGATTAAATAATGTTTTAATCTTTGAGTTTGGTATTTGAAAACAGAAGAATAATGTTTGCATGACAAAGATAAAGATAGATTAAAAGCAACATTTTGTTTGAATGCACACACAAGATTTAATTAATTAAATAAAGATATTTAATTAATAATCATGTGCATGCATACGAGTTAGAACTAGATAACTGACTGATTGTGACAGAGAGTTTATTCATGAAAGACAATCAGTCATTAAATCAGAAGATAACTGACTGATTTAAATAGATCTCAAGTTGAGTAAGAATGAATACTTAGATAACTTAAGCATTTATCCAAATATAGAAGAATGTGTTTGAAATAGACTTTTATGAATTAAATGATTTATTTAATTCAAGATTTGACATTTAAGGATTAATTAAATAAATAAGATTTATTTAATTGAGTGGTGAAAAGGTTAAATGAATAATTAAATAATTAAAGTATTTATTTAATTATAGTTGAAAATATGATAAAGATAAATTAAATAAAAATTTATTTAATTCAAGAGGAAGAATAAAGTTAATTAGTGACATAATTAAATAAAGAACGTTTATTTAATTAATCAGGATAGAATAAAGATAAAGTGAATTAATTAAATAATTAAGATTATTTAATTAATAGTTGAATAAATGTTAATGTGAATTAACTAAATAATTAAGTTTATTTAATTAATAGAAGAATTAAGTACTTTAGAGAATAATTAAATAATTAACATTATTTAATCATGACCATGAAGATACAAATTATGAAGAAATTGAAGTCGCAAGCTTAGACCAAATTTCAGTGTCTACACTATCAGTATAATTCCATGTTTGATGCCTTAAATATAGAAAAAGACCTTGTGAAGTATACGATGTAATTTTATGAGAGAAGGTTTCCATTTGACAGCAAAAACTTTGTTAGGAATAATCTACAGTTGGGACCTAATTTTAACCATCTTCCAGAGCTAGAAGACTACTAGGCATATTGCACTAATGAGTTTGAAGTGAGCAAGAGAAGATGGATGAGATTGTCTTTAAGAAAAACTGTGACTTTCAAACTAAATTGGGATATCCAAGGTCTAGAAGATGATGAAACAAATTTGGTTGATCCCATTTTTACCAAACATATACAAACTCAACCCATTCTACTATTAGATTGGAGAATAAAAGAAATTGAAATAATTGAGGCTAAAAAATGCACTAGTGTTCAAGTGAACTGGAGAATGGGTAATGAAGAAGAAAGTTGAGAAACATAATCCCTCTCAAAAAAAAAAAAAAGGATATAGAGAAAACATAGATTAGTCAAAGAGGAGCCTCATCCCCTCGGCCAACAACACAATAAACTACTTTTGGTGGTAGTGGGGATGATGGAAAAAACCCACCAAAGAGGAGGAACTTGAAAAAGACTTGTGGAGGACCTAAATAAGAGGTAACCCAAAGGGAAAAAGATAAAGAATAATTGAGCCTAGTGATAGAAGATCCACATAATTCATATCCATCCACCAATCCCATTGCTCTTGGAAGCAATTTGGATGCCAAATCTCAAATGCATAAAGCTAAAAGTCCACAAAAATCTAAGGATCAACATGTTCTATCAAAAAGACATGCAAAAACAAAGAAAAATATGATCCAAAATCAAAAAGCTAAATCCAAAAAGCCACAAAGGCCTATCAATAAAAAATTAAAAGCCATGTGGATTCCAAAAATATTCATAGAATCAATGCATCCAAAAGAAAAATCAAAATTTGTGTCCAAACTTGTTTATCCAAAAGCTCTATCCAATTTGAAGTCCTCCACCCCATCTAATAATCCTTCATCACCTCCATCCATTTTTGGTCCTTATGTCCCAAAATCTACATCCACTCCTCCATCTAAACCTCAAATATAAAATCCACTTCACTTCCACAATTCCATCACCCTTCAAGGTGTGTGCCAATGTTGATCTTGCCAACATTTCCATCCATTCATCCACAAGTCTTTCATCAATCTATATTTACTATCCAACATCCATTTCCCATCCATCCATACCTCTCATCCAATATTTTGCATAAATCCATATCCCCTTCCATCTTCCAATCCATTTTGTCCCCCTCACCATCATTCTACCAATATCTATGAGCATAATACCACATAATCAAGGGATACCATCTATGGAACTAGATGCTTGAGTCCTTTTTCCATATCCCTATCATCCATCTCCTCATGTCTAACCTCCCCAACTTTTTTCACTCTACACTTGGGGGAAAGATCAATCTATGCCACATCTTATCTACATCCTCCATTACCCTTCATTGTCTATCCATCATCCTATTTAATTCATCCTCCCTTTTCCCCCCTTTCGATCTTGAAAAGTTTAAGGATCTACATGAGCATCACTGAAAGGAAATAGAAAAGAGTAATGGAAAGTACTAATAAAGAGCAATTGTTTGAAGGAAAGAGATTACCAAATAGATTGAAGTAGCCAAACCAAGCACCACCAAAGCAAGAGAGACACAAGAATTTGTTAAGGGGAAAAAACAAGAAAAAACCCCAATATTATGAATGGAGGCAAAATGCCTAAAGAATAATACAAAAGAGAGAGAGCTTCAGCCTTAGCTTGCTTGCTTGAATCTTGAAGAATGAGAGGAGAAGCACCTCAATAAGTAGAGGTGAGAAAGAGGAGTTAGAATGTAACTCCCAACTCAATGAATGCCACCATTCATCTATGTGTGTGCAAAGTGTCACCTCTTAAGGAGGTGGTTACAAATATTCCTTAATAAAGGAATTAAAAATAAGCCATCCTCACACATGTGTGAGATGACAAAAAAATGACAAAAGACTTGTAGGGATTCCTTTGGAATATTCCTACAAGTTAATAAATAATTACAATTAAAAAATAACCTTTACCAAGTAAAGATTAATCTTCTAACAATCATCATACCTCCCTTATGTTTTCCATATCATCCATTTTATCCTATCCAAATCATTCCACCCTTCCCATCTTTGATCTTGATAAGGAGTCTTCATTCTATCATTATATGCATACCTTATCCATATCCCTTATTATCCTCCATCTCGTATCCATTATCCTATCTCCATTCCCCCCATCCTATCCAATTCATCCTCTCTCATCACACTTTATCTTTATAGAAAGCTTGGGGAATAATATCCATGCCTACTTTGGACAATGCAATCCAAACTCTTACTTCCGTCTATGTCATTTATGCACTACCCTTCCATCTCTTGCTACTATTCTTCCATCCACGATTGCACTACCTCTAGTGTGGGGAATCTTAGTCCTTTGCAACTAATCCTTGGTGCTCCTTCCCTATTATCTCCTATCACCATCCATCATCCAAAGCACTAACTCATATCCATGTAATTCCTCCATCTTTCTATCCCTTTTATTTCATGCCTTGGTTCTCCCCTGTCATTGGATCCCATCCATTCATCTATCCAATTTTTTTATCCTCCATCCAATCGTATCTTATTCAACCCATCTATCCTTCCAATCCAACCATCACCAATCTCCCATCCAAATGAAATCAATCATAATACATGCAATCCAATCTTGCAATCTATTCCATCATCCATAAGCAATCCATGATCTTAATCCAAATTAGTTGATAATCCATTGATCCACTTTAATCCATTATCATCATAGGGATATCATTCCCAATCCATGTGTTGTTCTTATCGTTAACAACACAATCCTTGGGGTATGCATTGTTCTTATCATCAACTTTTCTATCCTTATCATCATCATCACCAATCCATCAATCAACCCACCAATCGATTCGCAACTGACTTGGAGCATAGTCCTTGTTTGCTTGTGGTTTATGTGCATTCTTTGTTTTTGCTTGTGTGTATTATCATTGTTTGCATTTATCATGGTCTTTGGCACTCTATTTCCACAGGGGCATCATGGTCTTCCATATCATGGTGTTATAAGGCATATGTTTGCACTTGATCTTTTTTATCACGTACTTGGCATATTGTCATACTAGTTTCTTATACATTGGTGCATAATGTCAAGTACAATATCAAATCTAGGTTGCTCATATCTTTGCAACATGATAATAAACCATCCTCCCTCTCCATCATCCTTATCTCCTCCCATCCATCCTTTTTTAGTTCATCCTTTCATCCTTATAGCCCTCTCATCCATTTTAAGAGCACACTCATGTTCTTTGAACCTACATATCCTCTCGAGGGGGCATACCACTACCTCCTTGTCATCCTTCCTCATCCTTGCTAGTGATTGGGGCATCATGCCACTAGTCCTTATCCCTTTCCTACCCACTATGTTTTATTCTTCTTTGAAATGATGCTACTTCTTTTAGTTGCAACATCATCTCAAAGAGGGTCAAAATGTAGACACCTAAAATAATATTTAATTAAATAACAAGTATTTATTTAATTAATTTAACCTACTTCCCTTATCTTAATAATTAATTAAATAAATATTGAATATTTATTTAATTAATTTTCCCATTACCTTTATCCACCACCCTTAATTAAATAAATTTACATTCATTTAATGAAATCTAACCTTAGCTCCCAAACCCTTCTAACTAAATAAACTAATTAATACTTGCTTAATTAATTTATTTAGGCTAACTAACCTCCATTACCATTTTCCTATTATTTAATTCCATCATAGCCCATTCTCCAACTTTTAACTCCACTCAAGTTAATAAACCCTTGGTTTATTAACTCAACCCATCCTCATTAAATCAATTAATCTTTGAGTAATTGATTTAACCCTCATCCCTAATCCTCATTACCATTATTTCCTAATTTTAAATTCCTACACCTCCCCCAAGCTTGCCACTAAGTGACAAGTGTTCTAAGCCTACTCTCTCACCTTCTCTCACACATGTGTGAGATCTCACCTACCCCCACTAACTCTTCCTAATGTGTGCTCACACATGTGTGAGAACACCTCCCTCTTTCACCCCTTTCCCTCTTGTGACACTTGTCACAAGGCTAATACTCCACTCAACCTTGATCCAAACCCTATCTCTCTTTTAATCTCAACCCTCCATCAACCAATAAATCCTAGCCCTTGGTTCCTCTCATCAAAATTCTATCTATTCAGGCCTTGGCTCTCATTCTTCACATTCACATTCACCTTATCCTTATGCTACCCAAATATCAATTGAATCTATCCCTATCCTACCAACATGCTACCCAAAATTTGAGCAACCACATCCACCATCAACACTTGAGAAAATTTGCAAGACTAGTGTGCATCTTGTGAGCTAAATCCATGAGGAGGAAGACTATGAAGGTATAATATGTCTTTATGTTATTTATTTATATGTTTCATCTATTTTCCTTCATAAATCTATTTTTCCTTCTTCAACTTGTTCTTGAATCTTTTCAATTATTGTAACTGTCGTTATTCCAAGTGGGAGCTTCATAATTATTATCCAATTCTATCTTAGTCGAGCCTTGTAAGCATTTATGATTCTTTTTAGAAATGTCATAATTACATTACGTATATCAATTTGATTTTGACGCGCTAATGTATCATCGCTCCTTGTATGCAATCCTTGTGGATTTTTGTACATGTGGAAAACCTGTAACTTCCAAGCTTTGCATGTTTAATTACATATCCCCTAGTGATCATACGCATGCGAGCAGGTTTAAATTAAAATATTTCACACTAACGTTGAAGCTCATCCAACCAGAAATCTAGCAATATCATCACATCATCCATTGTGCACATTTAATTCAAGGCATTTGGTAGTGTCCTTGCTCATTAGTTGCTACTGAGAAAATACCCCCATTGCCTATATTGCAAATATGACAATCATTTCCTTTTCTTTATAAATTTGAAGGAATTTCCTTCATTCTTCACAACTCAATTTCACTCTCAAAATGTCGAGCACTTTCAGTGATGCAACTTCCAAATGTGATTTCCTCGTTATTGAAGGTGTAGAATGCAATTGTTGTAGAAGTTGTTAGATCCAACTTCAGAGCCCAAGAACACCCATGCAAGAGATACCTGTCACATGGAAGAGAATGGAGAAAAAAGCAAGAGGGGGGTTTTAAGCTCTGTAATATCAGAGATTATTATCAGAACAATAGAATAGAATACAAGAGATCAATCCTTATAAAAGGAGATCAACACCGAAAGGAAAACCTAACCCTAAGGTGAGTGCATTTAATAATTAATATTAATTATTAAATGACTAATATATGTGCATAAAGTGAAATCTTAAGAGGAGAGTAAAGTTAATTAATTACTTTACTCTAATAATTCAGTGTAGGTTTTTGGCCGTAGACTAGCTTAAGGAGGTATTCCTTATAAGGAGTGATGTAGAGGAGGGAGTAATAAGGAAGATCGTAGGGGAGAACTTCCTCACACAGGTCCAAGTCCATAACTCTACACTCCTAGAGCATTTTATGTATAACATCATTCAAACTTCTGGCAAGTTGGGATGGGGTTCCAGAGTTGTTTAGAGACTAGTGACCCTAGCATGCATAGCCAGCATAAAAGTTGCCTTGGGACGCCTAAGTGAGTACCCACAAGAAGGTCTAGTGGGGGACGCTATCTACATTGCCACTACTCTTCGGAATGAGCAAGTCAAACAAGTTGTTACTCTCCTACATGTTGGATTGGAGAGGAATGTAATGGAGACCTTTGCTCATTATGTTGGGTTTAATGGAAACTTGTTTTCCCTTGCACAAATAGAGAGAATTCTGGAAGTTGTGGACATAATATGCATCCTAATATTCACTATGTGTGTGTAAAAGCTTGTACTAGAAATCTCCCCTTTTTGATATTATATACATATATATATATATATATATATATATAATGTTTTGACTGTTCTACATAATGTGATATCTTTGATATTCTCTAATTTTGCTTCATGTGCTTCACTTTTACTATGATGCATCATTTCCATTTTTTGTACATTATCTTAAGTAAGAATCTTTATATGCAAGATGGTGGTCTTGAGGATAATGAATGTAACCTACGTCAGGTACTGACAAGGTTTTCAGAACCCCGTCAAAATCTGATGCGGTTCTAAACAAATTTTTATTCTCCACTTCACAATATTTCTTTAAGGCGCAATTTGAAAAACTTGGGTGCTTTCTGAAAAGGGGCTTCAAAACCAATAAAACACTGAATCTTTAAAAGAAATCCTTTTTCGTCGGAAATAAAAATAGGTTTTTGAAACCCTATCGAGGGCTAACAATAGTTTTGAAACCTTACAAAAGCTCTGAAATAGCGTTAGTTCCACTTGCTACTTTAGATTTTTCTTCTTTCAGTCAACACTCACTGAGGTTGTGAAAACCATTTCGGGCTTCAATGATGTTTTCATAACTTTACAAAGAATCAATACAATTACAAATTTTAGACAACTTTGAAGCATCAGACAAATAAGGGGTTGTGACAACCATAGTGGCATTCGACATAGTTTTGAAAACCATGGGAAGGGGCAACAATTCTAACTTAAGCAAAATTTTCATGGGTGGATGCAGTTTTGAGGGAATAAGAAAAACCATGGTAATAGATAGCAAGCCATGTTTATATTTCATTATGTTGGCTACCCTCTAAAAATTGTTACAACCAATTGATTTAGTTGATTAAGATTTTTATTTAGGTCAAATGGTGCAACTAAAAAGGATCTCATCCACATCTTGGCTACCTTGTATTCAACCAGAAGATAGAGGGTGTTTGGGAATTATTGATCATCACAATTGTTTTATATACCTTACTAAGTTGTTTGTGCACTTGTTAAAATAGGAGGCTCCCTAGAAACATTTGGTCTAATTTCATATTCAATATACTTTTACTAGTCAATCATGGGATTCAATTAATTGAAAGCACAAACTCCTTGCTTCTTTTTTCAAAATGCATGGATTTACTCCTTTCAACTTCATTTGGAAGGCATGGAAAATTACCTCAAAGAAGTTGAATTGATACAACCAATATCTTAGTCATGCTCCAAGCTTTGCTACTTCCTTCATTTGGTGAAACCACCTAATCCAACAAGAGGGTAAACACTTAGGCATCATTAAGAGTATTAAAGGAAAACTTGTGGGAATCAACCTCCTTCAACAGTTATCATGGTAGGTAAAATCCCAATTCAATTTGTCTCCTTCTAACAAGCAACCTATTCTCGATACCCAACAAACTTATTCCTCCCCAAATTACCTATCTTTTATATTCAATTTGTCATGCTAACATGTTAAAAGAGTGAAAATGGCCTAATAATTGCAATATCTAATTATCACCCCTTAAAGCAATATATAAACAAGTATTTCCTTCAGTCTACCTTTTGCTTCATCTCAATGTTAAATGGAATTGTAGGTTTAAATGGTAAAAGTGGAAGAAACTTAGCATGCAAATCTAGAATTCTAAATCCAATGTGGAATCCTAGGTAACAATGTGGAAATTTCTACATGTTAAATTGCTCCTCGATGATTGCCTCAAATTCCTCCCCCTTTCTTGTCCCTTTTGTGCCAAAAATGAATCTATAAAGCATAAATTCTAGCTCTATTCCAATGCTCGTAAAATATGGCTCTATCTTTTCTCAATGATTCTCTCTCTTGTACATAGACTTGGTTGTGGAAAATTGTGCTTCTTAGTGCCTCCCCCCTCCACAATGTCCTCACCCACACATGTAAACATTTTATCCTCAATTTCCTTTGGAAGTCTTGTTATTTTTTTGTGTTCTCTTGCACCATCTTGCCCCTCCAAATTGAAATACAAATGGTTTTCTCAAACTTGTCGCTCCAAATTAACAACTTGTTTGTTATCCTTTGTGAATATTTGAATATTGAAATTGACTTAGAAAGAACTATACACATTCTTCAAGCACAATTACAAATTGTCAAAGTTCATAGAATTTTGTCAAGAAGCTCCATACAACCAATCATGACACTAATCAACAAGCCAAGGCTCAAAGCATCCAAATACATAATAGTTATAAATCATAGATGGAAATAGAAATAACCAAACAAGAGATGCAAATCTTTACAAAAGATATATGTGGAGAAACCCTTGTAGGAAAAAACTCCACACCCAAAGAGACTCAAAGCTCAAGTATTAATCATTTAATAGAGTTGCATCAATACAACTTCTCTCTTTGAATTTTGTCAGCACTTCATTACTTCTTCAACCTACAAAACAACTTATTTTCCTCTTGGTCCAAGCTCTAATATATAGCCAAAATTAATACAAGAAACCATAAATGGTTTCCGATACTATGGACTAAAACCGTAAGTCAAATGGTTTACATGCAAACAACACCTCATGACAAGTGTCCAAGAGTTACAAGCATCTTTCTAGAAGAGACTTTTTCTCATGGAAGTTTGGACTCTCAACTTCACTAAGAGACAAAAATAATCCACTAGAAGACAAAATAACAACTTCTTATGTCTAAAAAAATGCTCACTTCTTACACATAGTCTAAGACACTTTGTTACACCTTTTACACTGTCATAAATAATTCTTACACCATTATAAATAATGAGATTCTCTTCCATTTCATATCAAGTGTGTGAAGGTGTTGTCATTGGCCAAATTAAGCTTCCCCACTTAATGCCACCTTCAAAGAGTATTCCAAGTGTTTAGAAAATAATATGTAATTACAAAATATTTCTCATGTGTAACATTGAAGTTCCCCTTCCATGAATCTTGAAATCACATAAAATAATAACTAACAAAATATTAAATAAATTACAAAGTTAATGTCACTAGTTGATAGTCCTTACTTCAACTTTCAACATTGAAAGCTTCAATATTTTACAAAGATTATAGTGACTTACATTTGTTAATTGTGTAGAGATTATAGTGCCTTACATTTGTTAATTGTTCTAGCATGGCATTAGTTATACTGACTTATATTTGTTAATTGTGCTAGTTTGGCATTCATTTTTATAACATGGGTACCAACATTAGCGATGATGAGACCGTTGACGACATACCCTTGTGTCATTCATATCATTTACGAGGAGAAGAAGGAGAAGGTTGAAGTTGCAAATTTGGTATCTAGTGATTCACAAGTTAGCAAGCATAAACCACAATTCAAGTGGTTTTCACATGGTTTCCTTGCATTTTCTTCTAAGTTGTTCTATTGTCAAAGCTTCCATGGTCATATTGTAGTACAATGTGTCTATACATTGACAAAACTATCAAAAGTTGCTTCGTATTTCTGTTACTCATCACTTTGTTTTACCTAATGTGGATTATCTTTTCTAATTTTCCTTCTAAGATCCAAAAGAAAAAGGAGATCAAGTAGGTGCAGTGTCGACAGACTTACTTGTTTTGAGCTGTTGTGCTATCTATACAGCTGGTGATTCATAAATCTCTTTCTGAACATTATTAAAAACCTTCATTCATTCTGATCTGATGTATATTAAATAAGTTTGCTATATGTACCTTCTGATTTTTGTTTCTGACCATTCTAGTAGTTTTTTGAGCCTAACTCAAACCCTCACTGATAGTCCTGCAGTATTTAAAAAAAATCTCCGACGGAATCAAAGTTGCAGGGTTATATCCAATGCTGCTGCTAACTGTTGGAGTGAGGTAGCAGGAGGATGAATTAGAAGCACAGGCGTCATAATTGCCACCATTAATACAGCGACACCCTAAAGCGCCTTTTAAGACAAATCTAGGGCACAATAGGCGGTACAGGTAGTGCTCAGGCACAGATAAGCTCCTGCAAATGAATCCCTAAAATATAGGTATGGTCCGCCCAAATTTGATCCCACTGATGCCAAATTCGGCCAAGCACAGGTCGCTCCCTTTCGATAGCTGACATCTGATGTGGAGAACAGACCCCTAGCAATAGGTGCTCAAGGTTACCTATATGGTAGCGCTGAGGTACGATCCAGCAACCTGTAACATGCTTGGTCTGCAATACCACTGTTAAAGAGTACAAAAATCTACGAGGTTACCTGGAGTACTCCATACACAGTACCAGAACAGGGTACTGAATTTATAGGTAGCTTGATTCCAATGAACAAGACAGGGATACAGACAAATAGTACCAAGCTTCAAAGTTAGTGGTCTTTATAAAGCATCCTGTTATAGTCCAGAGGTCACTAGAACTAGTCTCTCTTCTGTCATCCAGTCTCCCTTGCATCCCAATGGTACGGAAACCAGACTCATGGCAGTTTATAGGGAAGCTACCCCTGCAGCCTAAAAAAAAGAAAGTTACTCTCCAGATTTCTTTTGTTCCTATGATAAAGATATTCAGATTTAGGGTTAAATTTCATTTTTGGATTTCTGTATTATATTAAAGAACTTAATGGGTTTTGTTTTTGTTAGTAATTTGATGAATATAGTTAGATAATGTTCATTTGTTATGTAATTTTATTTTATTTTTATGAAAATTTGTTATGTAAATAATAGTTCATTATTTTATTAGGATATAATTATTGCAATTGATTTTTATTTTTTGAATATATGACAAAATGTAAAAGAGCATAAGTAATTATGGGTATTAGAAGGGGCAATACAAAATGTAAAGAAGCATATGTAGTTACGGGCACAAAAATGGGCAATAAAATTTCAATGTGAGACAAGTTTTCATGTTAAAGTTGTTACAAAATATAGCTATCGATTAAAAGTGAATATTAAATATTATTTGTGCATATCTCAATGTATAGATTTAGTGATGATAGGTCATTCAAAGAGACAATTTAAAGTCAACAATGTAATTTTATTAATTTCAATATTCATTTTCATATTAATTTACTCTACCCCCTCTCACAATAGAAAATGACTATTATGTCATATATGATAGTGATCGTGTCATTCAAGTAACTAATGTTGAAATTTGATTCAACAAATTAAATATATTTGACATGTAATTTACCAAAAAGACAAATACAAATTTGATTTTTTGCATTGGTTGTTCCCAACATGAACCAATAGAAAGGAAGATAAATGACATTTTTACAACTATTTAAAATAGAAAATTAATTGTAGACCATAGGATTCTTACTCTATTTTTTTAATTCTACATGATCATTGACTAAACTAATAAAAGAAATTGAATGCAACATATGCATTAGTATTCCTACCTTGACAAGAATTAATAATGTTATTAGAAATTTTCAAGATGTTTTGGAAAAAAAATTGTACAAAAATAAAGCAAATATTTGTTTTTGTTAACTTACGTTCATTGTTAGAGTTAGATAAAATGAATGTGCATTCTAACTAATTTGCTTGTTTTGGATACAATGGTGAGTTCAATATAGCTTCACTGTTTACCCACTATGTCAAAAATTTAGATCTATATTCCATCATTATCCACCAAATCAAAAATGGAGGAAAGGGAGGTCCATGTGAATAAGCTATAGATATATATGTGAGTGGGATTTTTAGATGGCTTAAATTCCTTTCTTATTTTCCCTACGAATTTATAGTAGAGGACGATGTGCTTCCATTACCCAAGAAAAAATTAATCATATTACATCATGGCTCCTATACTATGTTAAAATTTGTAATAAACAATAAGTCTACCGAATACCTAATATCTTTGAGCTAATCACAAATCTAGATAAAGAGAATAAAGATATTCGATACTTAATATAATATAACATTATATTGCAAATATTAAATTGTAAATATAGAGACATCTTGGATGCATAAATCTAGGAGATGACATGTCTAAAAGGTATAAGTTTAACTCTTAATCATTCTCAATCAAGAGGTGAGCTAATTTAATTTAATTGAGAGAGTTGACACTTAACTACCATTAATGAAGGATTGATAATATAGTGGTGGTACTTGTGTACTTCAAGTCAAGGTGTACACATGTCATTATTGATTGTTTAGGTTAGGACAATTAAATATTCCTGATATCCTAAGTAAACTTAATAACTAAATATAATATGTAGTTATGGGTATTAGAAGGGGCAATACAAAATGTAAAGGAGCATACGTAGATATGGGTATTAGAAGGGACAATACAATTCTAATGTGAGACAAGTTTTCAAGTGAAAGTTGTTACAAAATATAGCTATCCATTAAAAATGAATATTAAATTTTATCTGTGCATATCTTAATGTATAGATGTAGTGATGTTAGATAGGTATTCAAAGAGACAATTTAGAGTCAACAATGTAATTTTATTAAAGTCAATATTCATTTTCATATTAATTTACTCTACCCCCTGACAATAGAAAATGACTATTATGTCATATATGATAGTGCTCGTGTCATTCAAGTCACTAATAGAGTTGAAATTTGATTCAACGAATTAAATGTATTGCACATGTAATTTACAAAAAAGACAACTACAAATTTGATGTTTTGTATTGATTGTTCCCAACACGAAACGATAGAAAGGAAAATAAATGACATTTTTACAACTATTTAAAATAGAAAATTAATTGTAGGCCATAGGATTGTTGCTCTTTTTTTTTTTAATTCTACATGCTCATTGATAAACTAATAAAAGAAATTGAATGCAACGGATGCATTAGTATTCCTACCTTGACAAGAGTTAATAATGTTATTAGAAATTGTTCAAGATGTTTTGAAAAAAAAAGCACAAAAATAAAACAAATATTTGCTTCTATTAACTAAATTTCATTGTTAGAGTTAGATAAAATGAATGTGCAATCTAACCTTTTTTTATAACTCAGAGGTATCCCTACGACCCAGCCTAGTGCCCAACCTGCTTTACCTTGGGCTTATTTTGATGCCAAGTTGGGGTTCAAGAAGGGTCGAGTTGAGGTGAGACTAGTCCTCTAAGGATGAGAGCAACTGCTCGCAAGCTACTCACATTAGGTGAATCTGGGCCTCGCAATCGAATCCAAAACCTTGGGGAGAAAACCTAAGACTCAAGCCAATTTTCTTGTTTTGGATACAATGGTGAGTTCAATATAGCTTCACTATTTACCAAATATGTAAAAAATTTAGATATGTATTCCATCATTGTCCACTGAATCAAAAATGGAGGAAAGGGAGGTACGTGTGAATAAGCTATAGATATATAGGTGAGTGGGATTTTTAGATGGCTTAAATTCCTTTCTTATTTTCCCTACAAATGTATAGTAGAGGACGATGTGCTTCCATTACCCAAGAAAAAACTAATCATATTACTTCATGGCTCCTATACTATGTTAAAATTTGTAATAAACAATAAGTCTACCCAATACTTAATGTAGACAAGTCAAAATTTGGTCTAAGCCTGCGACTTCAATATTCTTCATAATTCGTATTTTCATGGTCATGACTAAATAATGTCAATTATTTAATTATTCACTTTAACTTTAATTCTTCTATTAATTAAATAATCTTAATTATTTAATTAATTCACACTTTTCTTTATTTTATCTGATTAATTAAATAAACATTTTTTATTTAATTATGTTACTAATTAACCTTATCCTTCTTGTCAAATTAAATGAATTTTTATTTAATTTACTCTTTATCATACTTCAACTATAATTAAATAAATTCTTTATTTATTTAATTATTCATTTAAATCCCTTCATCACTTAATTAAATAAATCTTATTATTCTTCAAATATCAAATCTTGAATTAAATGAATTATTTAATTCATGAATTCTATTTTAACGCATTCCTCTATATTTAGATAATTGTGTGAGCTATCTAAGTATTCACTTTTACTCGACTCAAAGATCCATTTCAAATCGCTCAGTTAACTCTTGATTTAATGTCTGAGTGGTGTTCTCGAGTAATCTCTTTGTCAAATCATTCAATCATCTAGTTCTAACTCATTTGCGTGTACATGCATATTAATTAAATATTCTTATTTAATTAATTAAACTTTGTGTGTGCATTCGAACAAGAGTTGCTTTAATCCATCTTTATCTTTGTCATGCAAAGATAATTCTTTTGTTTTCGAATACCAAACTTGAAGATTAAATCATTTATTTAATCTTTAATTCTATTTCTAATTTGTATCACTTATGTCATTACTGACAGTTATCATAATGCATGTCTAATCAGTCAATCTCAACCATCTGTTGATCTTTCAATCCTGACCTGTCGTTCGAATAATCAATTTTCTATAAATTGATTTGTCATTCTTCGTTCCAATCTCTCTCTAAATCTTATGACTTTTGCGAGCACTTATCTTGAATCTTTGATGTTTTACTAAATCACTATCATAGGCTATACTTGCATGAACTTACGAAAAATCTGAGGGCAATTATACTACAACAACAAAATGGAGAAGGGAAATCGAGATGAATCATGGAAATACGTAGCAATTTGGTGAGATTGTTCAAGTTTTAATTTACGTTTTGACTTCCTTTGTTCTTTGTTGCTTAACTTAGATTGCATTTAGATTCATGTTGCATGCTTGCTCTTGATCTTATCTTTCTGCACTTTCTTGGCATTGCATTTGGTGAACTCGACGTGAAGACACCATCTTCGCGTATCCATAGACTTTTATTTTGATTTTTGTAGGTTTTTTGTACGGAACGACACATTAGCTTGACAAAATGCCGCAATTGAATTTCATAGACGCATTAGTTTGATGAAGCGACGCAATTGATTTCCTGAACCGCATTTGACACCATAAACGATGCATCTGAACAACTATGATGCATCTTAAAATTCCTGAACCGCAACTGACTGGTAAATACCGAGAACGCAATTACAGAGAAAATCAACACATCTGACTGGTAAAAAAGTGACGCAATTGACTGGTAACCCTTTGTTTTTTTTTGAAAATATGAAATTTTCAATTGATTTGTGTGTTACTAATATCGAATTTTCAACATGTGGACTTTTTTCTTTTTGGAGTTAACAAGTTTTTGCAGGACGATTGACGAAGACAATACTTGAAACTACTAACGAATCTTTCTGCAGAACGCATGTCGAAGACCTTAGTTAAATTTTCTTGAAACAGATTGTTTGGTAGTGTAGCAAATCTTTCGTTTGGTTTAAAAATTAACAAGTGTCTATTGTATTTGGTGCGAAAGCACAACTGTGTAATTACCCTCACGATTTGGTACATTGAAGTATCCTCTCCCCTTGCGCATCCACGATTTCCTGTGTGTAAGAGAAACGGTTACCAACTCTAGAACTTGGGCCTGTTCTGGTGGGAAAAAGTACTCACCCCAGGACGACTCAAACTTGTAGCACCCTGAACCCGAGGGACTTCCAGCCGGTATATAAAAGTGGATTCTTGGCGAAAACCCAAGAATCACGAGTGTGGTTCCGACGAGATGAATCTGAAAGGGGACTCTCGGCACATGGATCATGCCCCACAAACGGAATGCCCATATTAAACACCTTTTGTTTTAGAGACCAACCATTTTTTGCCATTACTTGGTATAGTGTAGGGTACAATATCATGCCCGAAGACACTCACTACTGATCCCCTTGAGTAGAGATAGCAGTTCTTGGAAGGTCATTGCCCAAAGAATTCAAAATTGGTGTGCTCGAAAGACGTTAATGAGCCATGGAGGGGAGCCAATGCCACCAAATTTCTAAGCTATCCGCTCTCGAGAAGGAAAGGTGTTTATCACCAATCTGGGGTATTTTGGTGGGCTATACCAAGTATACAAACCCTAGGCCTTTTGGCCTATTAGGATGTGCTTGTCTGTTGTCAACTTGAACGTTCTTTGAGTCCAAAATCAAACTGAAAACACTATGTCTTATGATTGTTCTTGTTTTCTAGAATTTGATCATGAAAAATAGAGTCAGTTTTAAATCTCAGATCACTGAAAATTCACAGAGAGTCGCAACTGTTCACCAGAAAGTCGCAATTGATTTTTAGAGTCGCATCTGTTTAACTTCAAGTCACATCTGTTATTACGAGTTGCATCTGTTTAACTTTGGGTTGCATATGTCAGTTAGGGTCGCATTTGTTTAGCATAGAATTGCATCTACCAGATCAATTCGCAATTCTTTTGTGAAAAATCACATATGTTATATTTTGAGTCGCAACTATCATTATGAGTCGCATCTGTTAGAAGGTTAACCACATATGTCAGAGTCAGACATTAGACTTTATCAGGGAAACGCAATTGATCATAAAAAAACCGCAACTGTAAAATTTAACCGCAACTGGTAAAATGAACCGCATATGTGAAATCCTGCGACGCATTTTCCTGATTATCAGAAAGTCAGAATTCACGGTCACTGTCTAGTCAACACGGTTATATCAGTTTTAGTTGTCTTTCCACAAACAGTCCTTGAACAGAAACTTGCAACGATTTGCTCAATTTTGCATCCTTTAGGTTCATTCAGTCATTACCATAGTTGTCCTAATTCAGAGTTGGGTCTCATATTAGAATACTTTTTTCCTTTAGAGTAAACTTCTAGGAAGGTCATTTTTACAAACTTTAGGATAGGTTCATCATCTACACTCTAGAAAAATCATAGCATCAATGAACTTTGTCATTGAAACTAGTCTTATCATTTTATCCTTTGTCCTACAGAGAGTCCTCCTAGCTCATCAGTCTAGTTAGGAAACTTGACTTGTATTTAATCCTAGTCCTACATTGGTTCCCTGACTTAACTAAATTGACACCTTGGTTAGACTTTAGGTAGTTGGTCCCTCCATCTTGGCTGTATAAAATTGATTACTTTAGGATCTTGCTTAGACTTTGCATCTTTAGATTTTAGACTAGTGTCATCCTAGAACATTCCTTATTTTACATCTGTAAAATCCCAAAAACATAGACTAGAGTCATACTATCCAGAGACATAGTTTTGCATTCCTTGCATATTGAGCTAATCTTACATGGTCGAAACTAGGTCTAAGAGAAGAGAGAGACAGAGAAAAGATGTCAAACCCAAATGAATTCATCAATCCATTTTCTTCAAGACCTCACAAGACTCTATTAGACAAATTCACCACTAGAAACACTCAAGGTCACATTACAACAGAAGACATAGAGGCTGTCGCACAGGACCCTGAGTTTACTTCTTTCATAGATGAGTACCTAGCAAACGATCGTCAACGATACTTAGCCAAATTGCTAGCTGAAGGTGCTACCTTACCTATAGGATTTGATATCAGCACCTTACAAACTCAACCTACACAAGGGATAAATACAACGACTGCTAGTACTACTATACCTCAGGTCAGCACCACTATGCCATCTGGCACACCTACACAGAGTACGACAGTCCATACATCTCCGTTTGGTACATCTGGCATGGCATTGGGATTTAATTTCACTATAGGCGGATCATCATCCACTCCCTTCGGTCCTCTTGTTGGGAGTAAAAGACCTAAAATATCAGCTTCTACACCATATGTCGGTGTCACAAGTACAATATCCCAGTCAACGGCCCTACCTAATGCCAGTGTCACGAGCACCATACCACAATCAATGGCCATACCTAGTGCTCAAGTCACTAGTACTATACCACGGATTACACAAACAGGAGGCATTCCCTCATTCCAGTATGGCAATCATAATCCATTCTCCCAGATGGGCAACCAGAATATATTCAGTCAGATTTTGAATCAAAATCCCTTTGTCTAGACTAGCAATCAGAATCCATTTACACAGATTCTGAATCAGAATCCTTTTTCACAGATTGGTAGTCAGAATCTGTTAACACAGATCCCAGGTCAATACCAATTTATGCAGATTCTGGATCATAACACATTTACCAAAATTTTGAATCCAAACCCACCTCAAATACCAACGTTCAATCGAAACCCATCGCGAGACTTTGGATTTTAGAATACATACATGGATCCGCATAATCCCCCTAGCACATCTTTGACCCAAGTTGAAGTCTTACAAATACAAATGCAGGCACTACAAACATAAATGGATAACATGTCAGTGTCAACTAAGAAATCATTTTCAACAAAGGACATATGCCCTTTTCCCTTTTATAGATCATTGTATATGACCCCTTTCCCTCACAGATATGTCATACTGAATCTCCCTAAGTACAATGGCAAACGAAATCCAATAGAACATATAAGGGAATTTTCTACCATATGCATAGATGTCGCTTATGACCCCACATATCTTATGAGACTATTTCCAAGAAGTCTTGTAGGAATTGCACTGGAGTGTTTTTTGGGTCTAGACTCTGGCATCAGATCTTGGGGCGAACTGGTTGAGAAATTTGTGGAGAAATTCTCCTTCAACATAGACCACAAGATAAATATAGCAACCTTGTGTCACACAACACAAGATGAAGGTGAAACATTCATCGCTTTCTTCCAAAGATGGAGGACCATAGCTAGCCAGTGTCCTGTCGAGATACCTGAAAAATAAAAAGTTACTATGTTCCAAGAAAACCTTCATGCAAAACTAAGGAGTAACTTAAGGGTACATTGTTGTACATCTTTTTTAGAACTAGTGGAAAAAGGGGTTATAATAGAAAATGATCTCATTGAAAAAGGTGAACTTAAGACATCAACATCCAATAGAAATCCAATCGTGCAAAACACCCCCCTGACAGAAACAGATTTTGGTCTTGCAACAAAAATGTCACCAATGATGGGGTAGTTGATGTTAAAATGCTACAAGCAGGACCACTCATCACATTACAAGGACCTCATACTTTTTCCAACACACTTAATGTTGTCAATCAACCTCCTAACATGGTCCAAAATACTCAACGTCCACAACAACAAAGGATATTTCAAAAATGTGAGTTCACTCCCTTAGGGGAACCCATTGAGTCTGTATTCAAACAACTCTTACAACATAATCTTATACAGCTGCAGGAACCAAGACAATACGATCCAGGTCAATTTAAACCATCTTGGTGGGATGATAATTCCTTTTGTGATTATCATAGAACTAAGGGACATAACCTACAAAACTGTCGACAACTGAAGAATATCATACAAGATCTTGTTGAAAGAAGAATTATACAAGTTGGTGGACAAAAACCAAAGTCATCAAACACTGATTATCAAGTATTTTCTAATCCACTACATGACCATGGAAAAGGAATTGTTCCCAGTTCGAGTACTAAGACCAATATGTCAACCAACTATGCGAGTATCAAGCATGATTATAATGGTGGAAAAATCATTCATCATCTTCGCACTGCTGATGAGAATATTAATGCCATAAATATCAATAAAAATTCTGAATGCGCGGTCAATACTCATCATACTAAGATCACTATCCAAGGCCCTCCATCGCAGAAAACACCACAGCCTTCCAAGTTACAATATAACCTCCTTGACCAGTTGGGGAAGACCCCAACCCAAATCTCAATCTTGGAACTATTGCGTATTTCCCCTGAGCATCGATCTATTCTCGATAAGGCTTTACAAAACACCACGGTCCTTAATGATCTTGATGTCAATCATTTCCAAGAAATGGTGGGCTAGTTGACCAATAATCATCATGCCACATTTTCTGAACAAGACTATCCAACTAAAAAGACAAACCATAACGATCCTTTACATCTAGAAGTCCTTGTTGATGATACCAAAGTTAGACGAGTTTTAGTAGATAGAGGTGCAGGGTTAAATCTATGCACTTTAAAACTAATTAAGGCATTAGGTATCTCAGAAACATGCGTAGACATGACAAAAAGTATTGTCATTAAAGCTTATGATGATGAGGAATGAAAATCAAAGGGGGTGGTAACACTTCCTATCAGAATTGGTCCTGCAGTAATGGAGACAAAGTTCCAGGTCTTGGATCTCACCCTCCCTTATAACCTTTTGCTCGGTAGGCAATGGATTCATGCCATGAAGGCGGTCCCTTCCACATATCATCATTGTCTTAAATTCCCTTACAATGGCACAAAAATAACTATAGATGGTGATCCTAATCCATTTCAATATTGCACCAATCTAAAACAGATCCCCCAACGTCAAGTGCCAGTGAACCAAGAGGCTTCATCGTCCAATCCATCTTCCTATGTTGATCCATCCACACTCACTTGAACATCTATTTCACCCTCAATTCCTACCACTCCTAGGGTTGAGATCCAAGACAAGGGTTGTGGAGAGTATTACATGACGACATCTTATTGTGTTAGCCATTTGATTCCTCCTAAGTCATATGGTTTACCTACAACAGGTAGGGGACAGTCTATGGTCACTATACATGTTCCTCCTACAACAAATTTCATTAAATGGGGAGAATTAAGCAAAGAGGCCATAAATACAGAAGATGTCACTTCCTGGTTGTATCGGGAAGATGATGAAGAACCTCTCTCACTCGCTCACATTCCTACAGATCTATATGGAAAGGGTTTCACAATCATGCAGAGCAAGGGATATGATGGACAAAGTGGTTTAGGCTTAAACCAAGATGGGAGGATTGAACCAATATTTGTTTCTCAGTGGCCAAAAGGCGTGGGGCTAGGGTTTCAACCGATTCAGATTGGTGTTCCTAGTACCACATCACCCTTAATTGAGGAAGTAAGTGCTTCAAAAGATATTAAGACATCTCATGAACCATTGGACCAATATCATTGTGACTCCCCTGACTCTAATGATTATGAGTGGGATTCCCTATCCTCTACTTCTTCCATGAACCTTGACAAGTTATTTGGAGAACTTGACTTGATGTTAAGTTCCTCACCAAATCCATTGAATTCCTGTCCACCAAAGAAAATGACAAAAGAGGAATGGTTTAAACACTACTATTAGGAATCACTTGATCCTACCTCTTGGCAACCTGAGCCATCTATTTCAGATAGTCAAACCTTGGCATTAGGCCCACCTATCAATCCACCTAGATCCAAACCTAAGAGCAAAAAGGACCTAGTACAAGACTTTTGTGACCACATGAATAACTCAATCTTTACCTTGACCCCATTAAAATTTGATAACTTTGACGATGACACGCCCTTAGTTTATCCCCAACTCATTGATTGGGACCAACAAGACACACCCGTCTTAGACATTTTTGAGAATGATGAAGCAATTGTTGAGTTCTTGGGATTATGAGAAGGGATACCTAATGGTGATCATAAGGCTGGTTTTACCATTAACTTGGACAACAAAGCATACTTTGGGGAATTTTTTCAACCCTCCAGTCGCAAAAATGAGAAAAAGAATAGACAAGATAAAAAGGATGAGTCTCTAGTTGAAAACTGAAACGCACCTTTAGACAATGAAAAAGTAAAAAGAAAGGATGCATCTAAAGGTGAAAACCTGTCTGAGGCACCTAAGGATGGAGGTTTGAACATTCTCCCCATTACACAGGAAAAGTCACCCATGCTCGTGGAAGAATCGGTAGAAGTCAACATAGGCACAAAAGAGAATCCTCGACTGGTTTATTTTGCAGCATCATTGAAAATAGAAGAGCAGCCAGAGTTCCACAACTTCTTTGCACAGAGACAGATAAATTTTGCCTGGTCATAAGTAGACATGTCGAGGTTGGATCCTGAACTTGTTTTGCATCATTTTCCCTTACAACCAGTTGCCAAACCAGTGAAATAGAAATTGAGAAAAATGCATCCACAAATTGCTTTATTAGTCAAGGTAGAACTCAAGAAACTCTTAGACGTTGGTTTCATTAGATCTATCGACTATGCAGATTGGATTTCCAATCTTGTACTAGTCACTATACCAACTGGGGGCATCCACATCTGCACTGATTTTAGAGATATCAACAAGGCTTGTCCTAAGGATGACTTCCCTTTGCCTAACATAGACATGATAGTTGACATGACAGCAGGATATGAGATGTCCCTTATGGATGGATTTTCAGGATATAACCAGATCAGAATCACAACTGAATACCAAACTAAGATGACTTTCACTTGTCCTTGGGGAACGTATTGTTGGAATGTTATGCCCTTTGGACTCAAGAATGTTGGAGCAACCTATCAACGTGCCATGACCACCATCTTTCATGATCTAGTACACACTCTTATGGAAGATTATGTCGATGATCTTATTGTAAAATCCAAGACAAGGGCAGAACATTTACAAGTTTTAGACAAGATATTTCAAAGGCTGGAGAAGTATAAAGTGAGATTCAATCCAAAAAATGTGTGTTTGGATCCAAGTTAGGAAAGTTGCTAAGCTATATCATTTCCAGACGAGACATTGAAGTGGATCTGGATAAGGTGAAAGCAATCATAGACATGCCTCCACCCACTAATCTCAGTCAACTAAGGACACTACAAGGAAGACTGCAATCCATCAGAAGATTTATAGTGCAGTTAGCAGATAAGACCCATCCTTTTCAACATCTACTTAAGAAAGGAGTACCCTTTGCATGGACAGCTAGGTGTGGAGAGGCTTTTCAACTGATTAAAGAATATTTACTCACACCACCAGTTTTAATGCCACCTGTTGAAGGAAGACCATTGATTCTTTATATTACAGCAACCCATTCATCACTCGGAGCATTGCTTGCACAAAATGACGATGAAGGTCATGAAAGGGTAGTCTATTATATCAGTCAGAATTTGGTAGGTTATGAGCTCAACTATAGTACTATTGAACATGCCTATCTTGCCATAGTATTTGCTACCCAAAAACTAAGGCATTATATACTAAACCACCAAACAATGTTGATTGCTAAAATAGATCCTCTAAAATATCTTCTCAACAAGGCATCATTAATGGGGTGAGTGGCTAAATGGGTTATGATACTTAGTGAGTATGATATCCAGTATGTAGAAAGAAAGGCTATTAAAGGACAGGTAATTGCTAATAAATTAGCTGACGCACCCATATAGGCTGATCACCCATTAGTTGCAAACTTTCCTGATGAGTTCATATTCACAATTGACACAAACATAACATGGAAACTGTACTTTGATGGCTCACATACAAATCATGGCTCAGGGGCTGGTATACTGTTTATCACACCATAGGGTGATTCTATCCCTAAGTCATTCAGGAATGCATTTCCATGCACTAACAACATAGCAGAGTATGAAGCTCTAGTGACAGGGTTATGCATGGCAGTCAAGTGGAAAATTAAGAACCTACAGGTATATGGCGATTCCCAATTGGTAATCAGATGGGTAAATGATGATTATGAGACTAAGGATGAGAAGCTTTCCCCCTACAAACGCATGGCTGATAACTTTAAAGAGTACTTTGACAAAGTCAAATTTCATCAGATACCTCATGTTTTAAATAGGGCAGCAGATGCTATGGCTACAATTGCATCACTTCTCGACATTCCTAGCAACGTGCCTAAGTTTGAGTTCTTGGTAGAACAGCTTTTGGTCCCAGCCTACGATATCCTAGATTCTGAAATGTTGTGTGACATTGTTGGTCCTGATTCCCCATGGTACAAAGAAATCTATGACTACCTTCACGTCGAAGTCATACCCACTGGCCTATCAAATAATCAACGTAGGACATTCCTCTGCAAGTCAGCCAAATACACCATCGTCGGAGACACCCTATATAGACACACCTTAGATAATACCCTACTGAGATGTCTTGATTCTACTAAAGCACAAGCAACCTTGCGTGGGGTGCATGAGGGTATATGTGGTTCCCATTCTAGCGGTCCTACCTTAGCCAAAAAATTATGAGACTGGGTTATTACTGGCCTACTATGGAAAAAGACTCATATGTCTTTGTAACGAAATGTCGCCAATGCCAAGTTCATGGAGACCTGATACATGCGCCAGCACAGAAGCTCCATCCTATAACGTCACCATGGCCCTTTTCCCAATGGGGACTCGACCTCATAGGTAAGATCCACCCCACATCATCTAATGGACACAAATTCATTATCACTGCCACGAGTATTTTATGAAGTGGATTGAAGCCATTCCTATGACATACATTACCGCACACAGATTTCTAAATTTATCCTGAACTATATCATCTGTCAATATGGTGTCCCTCAATCCATAATCACCAATAATGGCCACCCATTTAAGAACCAAGAAGTCTGCCACCTTTGTGATGAATTTCATATTCAACATCACTTTTCACTCCATACTACCCACAAGGTAACGGCCAAGCAGAGGCATCTAACAAGACCATCATTAGAATCCTCAAGAAGACTGTCAATGATGTTGGTCGTGACTGGTATTTACGGCTTAATCCTACCTTATGGGCTTATCACACAAGTATCCGTACTCCCACTGGTGCCACTCCCTATTCACTAGTCTTTGGTTCTGAAGCTATTCTTCCTATTGAGGTCGAGATTCCTTCCCTAAGGGTATCCTTGAAAGGCCACATTGATGATGAAGAATACCGAGTCTTGAGACTCCATGAGCTAGAATTCCTGGATGAGCGAAGACAGAAGGCATTAGACCATCTCCAAGCATATCAGAATCGTCTTTGTCGTAGCTATAACAGGAAGGTCTTGAACAAAAACTTTGACATTGGTGACCTGGTTTTAATGGAGAACCCAAGAATCAAGTAGAAAGAGACAAACTAGGAAAGTTTGAACCAAACTGGTTAGGACCTTATATTGTTACAAAAGATTTTGGATCAGGAGCATACCAACTCTCTACTCCTGAAGGGGAACCATTGTCCTTGCCAATCAATAGTCTGCATCTGAAGAAGTTCTACACATAGCTTTTGAGAGCCTTGTCTTAATTAGTAGAAAATACAAAAAAATTGGAAAATCATAAAAATCGTTACCAAGGTGAAAACCTGGCAAACAAGCGTCTTGGTAACACCAAAAAAATTGGATAATCAAGAAAATAGTAAAGACAAATTATTCGTCCAATAGTGAAAACCACTTCAGTGGCACTTTGGATAGGTACCATGGTGAAAACCTGGCAAAAAGGCGCCATGTGTAGTCGACTCTACTCCTTTGTCTACAATTATTCTAATCTACCTACCCTATACATACTACCTATCCTTGTACATAGTCCACTACCTTGTACATAGTCCTTATCCTTGTACATACTACCTATACCTGTACATATCCCTTCTCTTTTGTATCCATCACTTGTATATACCATTCATAATAAGTGGTAGTCTTTCCCATAACCTGGAACAACTGACATCGAGTGCATTTCATATCCCCCATTTTATCCTATTCATAATCAATTGGTCTTATACTCGACTGGGGGAAAACACTTGACATGTGTCATATTGATTCTTCCATTGGTTGTGTTGAAGATGTAAAACCATGGAAAATCCAAAAACATCACAAAATGACCTGAGAAAACACAAAAACATCAAAAAACTTCAAAAGGACAAAAATAAAATCAAAATATTTCAAAAATCCAAAAAACAGAGTCAAAGTCAGTCGCACTTGTCAGTCTTTGTCATTTGTCGAACTACGTTGCCTCTGCGACTAGACGTAGGCAAGGCCATCTACCGATGTGCCCCTAAGGCATTAGGTTAGTCTGTTTAGGTTTGTCTGTATAAAATCATGATTCGATCCATATGTCTATATGACAAGGTCATTGGTCGTGTCGAACTACAAGGTCTCTGCGTGTATAACGTAGGCAAGGCCATCAATCGATAAGCCCCCGAGTCCGCACTAGGTCAGTCCATTAGGGTTCGTCACATTCACATTCACACACGTCTTCTATTTGTAGTCAATCTTGTAAGTCAAATTCAAGTCAAGCTACGAGGTCTCTGCATGTATAACGTAGGCAAGGCCATCAATTGATGAGCCCCCGAGGCCGCACTAGGTCAATCCTTTAGGGTTTGTCGTCACACACAATCAATTGTCAACACGTCATATCAAGTCACACATTAATCTGGTGAACAATTCAGCAATGTCTCTAAGTCAAATCAAACAACTTTCTAGAAAAAAACAATCAAAACAGATAAACTAATGTCTGCTACAGGATGTGTCCTTCCTAGAAACAGACATTATCAAAACAATCAACCTGTATCTTGTTTAGGATGAGTCCTTCCTGAATACAACTATCATCAAAACAATTTATGTCTTATACAGGATGAGTCCTTCCTGCATAATCGACATTGTCAAACAATCAAACATAACCTTACACAGGTTATCACATCAACGACATCTGAGTCAACATCTTATATGATATGTGTCTTTCTGAAAGCAGGCTTTGTCATGCCTTATACAGATAGTCATAACATCGAAACTAGACTCAAAGTCTTATCTGGTATGTGTATCTCTTGGAATCAGGCTCTATCAATCAATCCTTTTATCAATCAAAACAAATCAAGCAAACAGATCAAGTTTTGGCAAATCTTTTACTGGCTTTTTGACTTTTTGACTTATTTATCTTATCTTTTCACTCAGCTTTATGATGGAAATTATGTTACTAGCTTTCTCAAGGATGTCCCATGAAGGATTTAGAGAAGCAATGATGTATCATAATTCTATTTTCTTTGACTGTTGTCTGTCAACTGTCTTTTAAATTTGATTTTGAGTCATGTTACTAGTTTCCTCAAGGATGTCCCATGAAGGATTTAGAGAAGCGATGACGTCTCATGACCTATCTTTTCCTTTGTTTGTTGTCTATGGTTTGTCTTGACAAAAAGACTGGGGCAACTTGTGTCCTTAGTATGAGTTAACGACACTCCTTGTCTGCGACTGTCTGTTGCTAGCAAGTGGATGACCTTGCACACTTTGATCTATGTCATATCATGGTGTTTGTCTCCATTTGTATTAGTCTCGCCCAATGATGATAAAGTGCAATACCTTTTGTGATATAGTGAAACATCAAAGATTCCTAATACTAACATCTATCACATCTCTTTCATTATTTCTCAATCTTTCTTTCCACACTAACAGTTCTTCTTTCTTGCATTATGACAGAGTCCTATGACACACAACAATACAAGTCATCCTGCATACACATACATGTTAGAAAAATGCATACATCTAGGCATTTATCATATTTAGGAAATCATGACATAATGGACATTCATCATCATACAATACCTATCATAAGCATTCCATGTACAAAACAAATGTAAATACATGCATCACATTACATTTGTATAGCATCACATGTAGCATGCATTATACATATGACATCATATAGCATCTCATAATTATAAATTGCATACATCATATAGCATCAACATTATATTATTAGCTGCATCAACATCATAAAATAAATATGATTATCCATCACATAGGCATATAATATAAACATCACGTGTATAAATAAAGACTGCATAATCACTACATAGAAATGCATATCATGAGAATCACCGCCAAAATCATATATATATATATATATATATATATATCGCTCAACAGTGTCACATCATAATTCATAATGTATCAATAATACATGGAAGCCCGCAGGCTATAGAATCATAATACAATGTCTCGATACATATTAAGAAGTGCCCCTGAACTGCCACTGCTATCATGGCTGGAGTGCATGGATGAGTGATGTTGGGAACCCGATGACCTGTGAGCTGAGGGAGGCCTGTCATACGGACCTGCTCTATATGGCTGCTCTACACCCTCTGTGCTAACTGTCCTGGTCTGGGTCCTGGTCTGTGACCTACTACTACGTGCCTGTGAGAAGCTGGGAGCCTGTCTCTCTGGAGGAATCTCTGCCTCATATAAATCACGGTAATAAGTCTCTCTCTCCCCAGCTCTGACTAACTCTCTAGCAAAGGCAACTAATGGTCCAGTACATAAGGCTCTGAGCTCTGTGAATCTCTCCTTAGTCTCCTATCTCCGAGCTATGGCTTGATCCCTATCCATCACCGCTTTGTCCCTCTACATCTGATATGCATCCGTCTCAGACATCAGGACTCTCATCTGCTCCTCCAAGGATGCAACCTGAGCACACAATGTTTCTATGTCAGGATCCACTGCCCCTGTGTCATCCTGTCTGGCCCTCGCTACCCCATCCTCCTCCTCATCCAACTCCTCTAAAATCTAATCACGAATCTCTCTCTCATGATCATCATCCTCCTCGTCATCCTCCTAGTAGGCACCCAACAAGCCTAAGGCATCAATCTCTACCTCCTCTCTGCCTACCTCCTCTTTGTCTGCCTCCTCCTCTACAGGAACATATAGAATGACCCCCTCTTTGGGATGCTCCTCCTCTCTGCCTATCGCAACATCCACCTCCTACAGGAACATCTTGAATGACCCCCTCTTTGACATAGCCACATCCTCATCCCCTCGTCCCTCCTCACGGATTGGTGACAGTGGTGGCCCTCGTCCCCTCCATCCACATCTCCCTCTCCTTCCCCCTCATCGTCCACCTTGGCCATCATCTCCTCCATCACCTTGGCCTCCTCCATCTCCCTGACCTCTACCTCTGCCATGCCTCCCTCGCGGACCTGTCCCTCACCGCTCTACCGGTGCTAGTTGCTCTGGATTTGTCAACGAAATTGGTCTGTGTACTGCCCACCACTGATTGTACTCCTTTGTGGTCCCTAGGTTTGTTGGACCATCCCTCCATCCCATGGAACTTCCTATAGTGCATCAATGTTTGCCTCGGCTGTGGCCACTGGAATCTTTGGACCCCATAGGGGGATCTCTCATGATGACCTTGCGAACTCAACCCGACCTCTCGGCACAACCTGTACCTCTCCAAACTGTCGCAGGACACGATCTGGAAAATGACGCTCTATAATGTGGACATGTGACACTGTCTGCACAATCAATAATTGTACCTATCGACAAAACAACAAATGCTCATCCTCGTCTGACCAATCTGCGCAGCCCAAGTATGGTCTCCATGTAAACTGAACCATCGAGTCTATGGCATGTCTGAAATAACCTGTATCTCCTATGTGGTGTTGAGTGTTAGCCCCCGCATAGCGGAAGGCATAAGGAGCTCTGTGTGGAAGGTCAACTGTCATTGGTGGCCGAAAGATAGCGATGTGTTCCCACGCCCGTACCATTAGGAGCGTGGTACCACAACTCATAGACTGTGCCTCTTGGTAGGCAATATCATGCAAATGAAAGTACAACAGACCAAGGAGACAGGGACCCCATGCATATACCTCACGTCTCTCTAGCATCCCTACTAGCATCTCCCCCCACCCCAAGAGAAAACCATGACCTCGACAGTCAGGAAGCACTATGCCACCTATCAAAGTACATACTAAATAGTCTAGCTGCCTATACCTTTGAGCTAACACACACCACCTAATCTCATAGTGGTCGAACCCTAACTGTCTGATTTCTGCATGTAGATAGTATCTGCACATCTCGGTCGCACCCCTCTAGGTATCATACCTCACTCGTGTGCCTCTAATAGGAAGTCTAAGTATCCTGTATACATCCTCCAATGTAACAGTGGCCTCTCCAGTCGATAGGTGAAATGAGGATGTCTTTGAGTGCCACCGCTCGCATAGTGCTGTCAATAAACCCCGATTCGCTCGAATCTGGGGCATGTCTGTAACGTGAAGAAGACCAAGGTGCCCTAAGAAACGTCGCTCTGCACTCCGCAAGCTGTCCCTGAACTGAAAGGTCGTCGGTCTCGACTCTCATGTATATACTGTATCCAACACGACCTACAATGGCATTATACATGCCTCATGTCAGCCTCAAACATCTATTCTAATGCAAACTGACTATAACTAACTCCTATTCAAATGCGTCATTGTTTTGCAAATGCATCATTGTTTTGCAAATGCATCATTATTTTACACATGCGTCATTATTTCACATATGCGGTGCATAAAATTTAGATGCGTCATTTCATTAAACACATGCGTCATTCTTTTCACATGTGGCTAACTATATCACATATGCATTGCACTATAACATATGCGTTGAAAGAAATATGAATGCATCGAGGGAAATTCAAATGCGTTGCATAATAAAAAAGTGTGGCTATTATGAATGCACATGCGCTGCAGATTATCA
This sequence comes from Sequoia sempervirens, assembly GCA_007258455.2. Taxonomy (NCBI): domain Eukaryota; kingdom Viridiplantae; phylum Streptophyta; class Pinopsida; order Cupressales; family Cupressaceae; genus Sequoia; species Sequoia sempervirens. The sequence continues at coordinate 286,433 of VDFB02360698.1, read as the reverse complement.
AATGCGGTTCATTAACCTACAAATGCGTCGAACCGCAACAAACCTACGCTAACAGTAAATGTGAATTTGCAAATGTGTTCTTTCATAGGAAAATACGTCTTTCGCGTATTCAGATGCGGTGTTTTATTAAAATGACGCATACATAAATTTTGAATTAAATGCATAAAATTACTCGCAAATGGAAAATTTCAAAGGTCACGTTTGAGGTACATACCGGGGGGTCCATGTCGGCTGGCCTCTGGAAAGTTTGGATCCTATAAGCTCGATGATGGGTGTTTGGAACAAGGGACATCGTCGCTATGAGTGCAGAGAAAATTCTCAATTTTCAAAGCTAGGAGGGTGAAAATGACTTGATTTTTCCCCAATTTCTATATATACCTGGGGTTTGCTTTCTACTGGCCGCGTCAGCTTCCAAACTCAATCAACCCGTACCTGTCCCTAACATTTCCAAACTCAATTATGTCAACTCCACTGCATTTTTGGCTATCTCATGGACTAATCGGGATCATTTCCAAAGTTTTCTGAAATTTTTTTTGGGGAATTTGTCAATTTTCCCGAGGGGGCATACCTTCACCTGTTTTACACTGGGGCATTACTGGGGCATATTTGTTATCGATTTTCTTTGACACAATGCCGAAATGGCATTGTATCAAAGAGGGGAAAATGTAGACACCAAAATTTGGTCTAAGCCTGTGACTTCAATATTCTTCATAATTCGTATTCTTCATGGTCATGACTAAATAATGTCAATTATTTAATTATTCACTTTAACTTTAATTCCTCTATTAATTAAATAATCTTAATTATTTAATTAATTCACACTTTTCTTTATTTTATCTGATTAATTAAATAAACATTTTTTATTTTTAATTATGTTACTAATTAACCTTATCCTTCTTGTCAAATTAAATAAATTCTTATTTAATTTACTCTTTATCATACTTCAACTATAATTAAATAAATTCTTTATTTAATTAATTATTCATTTAAATCCTTTCATCACTTAATTAAATAAATCTTATTATTCTTCAAATATCAAATCTTGAATTAAATGAATTATTTAATTCATGAATTCTATTTTAACGCATTCCTCTATATTTAGATAATTGTGTGAGTTATCTAAGTATTCACTTTTACTCGACTCAAAGATCTATTTCAAATCGCTCAGTTAACTCTTGATTTAATGTCTGAGTGGTTCTCGAGTAATCTCTTCGTCAAATCATTCAATCATCCAGTTCTAACTCATTTGCGTGTACATACATATTAATTAAATATTCTTATTTAATTAATTAAAATTTGTGCGTGCATTCGAACAAGAGTTGCTTTAATCCATCTTTATCTTTGTCATGCAAAGATAATTCTTTTGTTTTCGAATACCAAACTTGAAGATTAAATCATTTATTTAATCTTTAATTCTATTTCTAACTTGTATCACTCATGTCATTACTGATAGTTATCATAATGCATGTCTAATTAGTCAATCTCAACCGTTCATTGATCTTTCAATCCTGGCCTGTCATTCGAATAATCAATTTTCTATAAATTGATCTATCATTCTTCATTCCAATCTCTCTTGAAATCTTATGAATTTTGCGAGCACTTATCTTGAATCTTCGATGTTTTGCTAAATCACTATCATAGGCTATACTTGCACGAACTTACAAAAAATCTGAGGGCAATTATACTACAACAGCAAAATGGAGAAGGGAAATCGAGATGAATCATGGAAATACGTAGCAATTTGGTGAGATTGTTCAAGTTTTAATTTACGTTTTGACTTCCTTTGTTCTTTGTTGCTTAACTTAGATTGCATTTAGATTCATGTTGCATGCTTGCTCTTGATCTTATCTTTCTGCACTTTCTTTGCATTACACTTAATATCTTTGAGCTAATCACAAATCTAGATAAAGAGAATAAAGATATTCAATACTTAATATAATGAAGAATTATTACAAAGATTAAACTCTAAATATAGAGACATCTTGGATGCATAAATCTAGGAGATGACATGTTTAAAAGGTATAAGTTTAACTCTTAATCATTCTCATTCAAGAGATAAGTTAATTTAATTTAATTAATAGAGTTGGCACTTAACTACCATTAATGAAGGATTGATAAAATAGTGGCGGTGCTTGTGTACTTCAAGTCAAGGTGTACATGTGTCATTATTGATGAAGTGAAATATTTACACCAATACTTTATTTTAAAAGTTGTGTAGCCAATATCTTCACAAATTATTTTTCTAATTTTCTAGCTTTACAAACTCAATTTATCTATCAATCCTTTTCATATATATATATATATATATATATATATATATATATATATATATATATATATATATATATATCGAGTAGCCCCCTATAAACTATTTTTTCACATGAATGATGATGCTGGCATGGCACACCCTCTGGTACCACGGGGAGGGGGGGAGACTAGACTTTGTGACCTCTTGCTTGCAACAAGATGTTTTAGACAATCGAGCTAGGCTCCTCATCCCAACAATAATTTTATATTATTAATCTACAAATTTATTCTTGTTTTATATTCAAGTTTCAAAGTATTTAGTTTTTTTCTAATAAAATTTAAGATTTAAGAAATGAATAAATAAACTAATAAAATTTTCTATTAAACAATTTAAAAATAAAAAGTAAAAAGATATATACTAATATTATTTTTAATTATAAAATTTGAAATTTTATTTAAATAATATACAACTATTAAAAGGCAATATGTGGTGTGGGGTGTGGCAAAATTTAATATTGATATTTTTGTAATTTTAAAAATAAATTGAATGTATTAACATAAATAAAAAATAATAATTCATCATATTTTACGATAAAAACTTTAAATATGAATATGTAGTCATTAAATTTAGGTCTTGGTTATAACCAAGTGTCAAGCTATAAAGATATTTGAATCAAATATCCCTAAAAAAATAAAATTGTGTCAATCCAAATCCTTTTTCTTCTTTCTTTGTTACAAAATTGAATAGACCAAGTGTTTAATTTTATAGACAAATAGATGCAATGAGCCCAATTAAATTTGTAAAGTTAAACCAACATATTGCTCCTTCAAACTTTTATCAAAATTTCAACTTTCGATGAATACTTATACTTTTGTGACTTTGAGATCTAATAAAGCAAATTAGTAATCAAAATTATTTGTACTTATTATAGAAGAGATTGTATATAGGAGGGGCAAGAGCGATTACAAGCCAATTATTTGTCGATGCATTCCATAAATAAATCCCCATAACTTCTCCTTAGAAGGAATCCTGAAAAAGACTGCTTGATTGTATTACAAAAATAATTAAACTAGCAATCACACCTTGTTGTGCAATAGGTATGCCAAAGAGGTGTGGAGGGTCAATTATGGAAAAATTTGGTCTATTTTTTGCATACATTTGTGCAGTACATAGGTCAATTGGTAGGAGATTTAGTGATAGATTTAAATCAATTATGTATCCACTTACAAGGATCCAAACAAGACTAAAACTATTAAAGTATTAGGAAGATAATCAAGCTCCATTACCAATAGGCCTATATTATGTTTGCAATAGGGAGAGAGGGAGGGAGAGGGGGAGATAGAAGGGGTAAGCATGAGGGAGAGAGAGGGGTAAGGAGATAGAGATAGATAGGAAGATAGAGACAAAGATGGAGAGTGAGATAGAGATAGATATAAAGATGGAGGAGACAAATATGGAGAGGAGAGAGAGAGTAGAGAACAAGAAAATGAGGGAGGGATAGATAGAAAGATGAAGATAGAGATAGGAAGTGATATAGGGGTGGAGAGAGATGGAAAGATAATGAGATATAGATAGAGAGAAATAGAAGAATAAATATAGGGGAATATAGATAGAAAGGCAAAGAGATATAGATATAGAGGTCTATGAAGAGGGAGAGGGAGAGCGAGAGAGATGGATGGATAGAGAGAGGGAGACATGTCAATCAACAAAGGAGAGAGGAAGAGGGAGATAAATGGATAGAAAGATAAAAAGAGGTAGAGGGAGAGATAAATATATAAAGAGATATAGAGATAGAGAGGGAGGGATAAAGAGAGATATAAATGGTGAGATAGAGTGATAAAGAGATAGAGATATAAGGAGATATAGAGAGAGTTAAAGGGAGACAAAGACAAAGAGATAGACAAATAGAGAGAAGTTGAGATAGACAAATAGAGATAGGAGAGATAAAGGGAGAGAGAAAGAGGGATAGATAGATATATGGGAGGAGATAGAGATATATGGGAAGAGAAAGGGAGAGAGACAAAGGGATAGAGGGAGAGATGGAGATGTAGGGAGGCAGAAATAGGGAGTGTGTGTGAGAGAGTGAGAGAGAAATGGAGATAGAGATAAAGAGGGATATATATAGAGAGAGAGGGGGGAAGGAGAGAGAGAGAAATAGAGTATAGAGGTGAAGTAAAGAGCTATAGAAAGAGGTAATGTTGAGGGAGAGGGAGAGTGAGAGATAGGGATATAAAGAGGGAGAGAGAGATAAAATTAATAATTAAACTTAGGATGAAAACTATCCTAGATGAAGTGAAATATTTACACCAATACTTTCTTTTAAAGTTTATGTAAATAATATCTTCACAAATCATTTTTCTAATTTTCTAGCTTTACAAACTCTATCTACTAATACTTTTCATATATAAATTAACAAGTATCAAGACCCAACAATAATTTTATATTATTAATTTATAAATTTTTATTTTTATTTTCTATTCAAGTTTCAAAGTATTTAGTTTTTTTCTAATAAAATTTAAGATTTAAGAAATGAATAAATAAAATAATAAAATTTCTATTAAACAATTTAGAAATAAAAACTAAAAATATATATGCTTATATTATTTTTAATTATAAAAGTTAAATTTTTTGTATTGGTTATAGTATGAGCAACAAAAATATTACATGAAGAAGAGTAGTAGTACTGCTGCAATGATCCCCCCATTACATTAACATCATTTTATCACGCCCCCTTACATATAAACAGTTTCAGATTTTCACATTGTCATGAAATATAAAACATCATTTACTACATGAAAAGCTGACAGAATGATAAGAGCCAAAATGCAAGTACAACGTGAAACATAAACCACCACTGTGTACCCAATTTGCAAGGTACCACCGAGTTGTTGAAGTCTTCAATACTGAGCATTGGTGGCACATCTTCACTTTGACTTTCTTTGAGAATCTTTTCATTGAACTCCTTCTGAAAGATTTCCAAAGCTCGAAGGAAGATATCAATAGTGTATTGCTAACTATCTCCAAAGTTTGCCTCTCAAAAATTAATTGTCATGGTGCCTTCCTCGATGAACTACATGAACTTGCCTTTAGAAACCTTTATTGACATTGTAACTTGTACAACCACATTATATAGGATGAGTCTTTTGCATCATTCCCTTAAAATTTTCATCATTCCTCGATTTCTAGATTATCCAAAGAATTTCATTCGCAATGTAGTTCCAAAAAAATACAAGTTCTTTCTGAGCTTTATTGAACTTAGAGAAAAGAATTATGTTTGGGTTAGGTTTGCCATTGGCTTCCCAAATATCCTGCTTATGATAAAACAAGTTCCATATTTCCTTAGCATGAAGACATTCAAAAAATATATGCATTATTGACTCTGGCACCCTACAAAGGCTAAAAATTTCAATATCCTCTGACTTTAATTTTTAAGGCGGTCTCTACAAAATTAAAATCCATCTAAAGTTGGCCTTTTTTGCCTGAATTGAATAGGTCCACAGGCCTTTTAGTATTTTCATCCATTCACTCCTATTTAGCCGAAGATTCTAGGCCAAATTTAGGTGGTAAAATGTTTCATTTTGTCTAGTAAGGGAGTTGTATACCATCTTTGCATTGAGTTTGGAGAGATTCATACCCTCCTCCCATTTGAAGTCTTTGTATTGCTCAGCATTAAACACCCATTTGATAGGGGTAGTAAGCACACTACAAGATTCCTTTAAGATTGAACAGGTTCTCCAATTAGTCTCTAGCAAGTTAAATTCTACTTTCAGGAGATTTCATTCCTTTAACTGCCCATTCTCAAAAATCTGGGAGAAGATTTTAATGCCCCTGGTAGCCCAGCCCTTGGTCGAGCAACCTTGCAATAGTGCTAAAGGTTTATCATTATGTGATAAGTTCCACTAGATTGACCTATGAGCAAATAGTGTACCATCTAAGAAGAAGTTGGAGTTAGAGATATGCACCTTTGCGTGCTCCCATGCTTTCCAAATACCTTTAAACACCACCGACCCCCTGGAAAGATTGGATGTAGGTTGCTAAGGAGGTCACTTGGGGGAACATCCTTCTAGGCTTTTGTATGTTTAGGTACAACCCTCTGGATGTTATTTCTAACCAAAATTTTCCAACGCTCATTGCCTTCAAGAGCTTTAAAAATCCACTTGGTTGCCAAGGAAACCCCCTATAGTTTTAGGTCTTTTCGACCCAATCCACCTTTGGATTTACTCACACAACACCAGTCCCACTTCACTGCATGCTTCTTTCTCCTTCCTTTTCCATTCGACCACAAGAAGGCCCTTATTTTCTTTTTTATTTCATCTACTTGGTAGTGTTGAAGAGCTAAACGGAGGTGAAGTACAAGTTGTAAGAGGACAATATTTTTGACATATTTAAATCCTCCTTGCTAGGGACAAGTAGTGCTTGTTCCACTTGCCCAATTTTGCATCAATCTTCCTATGAAGCCAGAACCACATTTCTCTTAGATTGGGGCAGACTGCAAAGGGAATTCCTAAGTATCTGACTTGCTTTTGTGGCCCTCCCCATTGCACATCAAACCTAGAGAGCCAGTCTAAAGGGTTCTCTTTTGAGCCCAACATGATGGACTTGGAGAGGGAAATTTTAGCACCCAAGGTAGCACAAAAAAAGTCCAACTTTTCCATTAGGTTGGAGACATTGGAGTCACTTAATAGAGGAAATAGGGTCGTGTCATCAGAAAATTAAATGTTTATTAGCTCACTTTGATCTGGGAGTATTATCCCATTCACCCTCTGAGAACAACCATTGTTCCTAAGGATATAGTGGAGGGCATCCAAGGCAATTACAAACAAGGTCAGGGCCAAGGGGCACCCCTGCTTGATTGATCTTTCCAATAGAAATTTCTTTGTTAGGGATCCATTGACATCCACTTGGGCAATTGCATCCTTGAATAATGTGACCATCATACTACAAAAGATTTCTGGGAATCCAAAAGCCTCCAACATCATCTTGATGAAGGCCCACTCAACCCTATCATAAGCCTTTTCAAATTCAAGAACCACCATTGCCACATCCTGATTTGATATTTTGGCCCATTCCATAGCCTCCCAACTTGTAATTAGATTTTCAAGGATATACCTGCCTTTAATGAACCCGGTTTGTGTGTTGTTAATAAATCTTGGTAGTATGTTGACCAATCTTCTTGCTAGCACCTTGGCAAGGATTTTATATGACATATTTAATAGAGTTATAGGTCTCCAATTTTTTATCTATGACTTATCTCCTTCCTTGGGAAGCAATTATATGATGTCCCTGTTTATTTCTCTTCCCAGAGTGCCTCTTTCTAGGGCCTCCTTGTACACTAAGAATAGATCATCCACTACCCAGACACTGAAGACTTTATAAAATTTAGCAGGGAGGCCATCAGCCCAAGGATATTGATCATTTTGTAAAGCCTGCATTACTTTTCTAATTTCCCCTTTAGAGATATCTTTGCTGAGTTCCTTTTCTTCATTTTCCTCTATCTTCTTAGGGATGATAGCCTTTATTGTCTCCCTTGCAATGGAGAAGCCATCTTTATTATTTTCTGAGGAAAAATGGTTCTTATAGAAGTTGAAAAACTACCTTTTTATGTCCTCTTGCTTGGTGAAGGAAGTACCCTCACAATGGATTTGTTCAATGCGTTCTTTTACATTTTTCTCCTTTAGGCACTAGAAGAAAAACTTGGAGCCCTTATCACCATTTTCAAGCCAATTTAGCTTGGATCTTATTTTGAGCCCCTAGATTTTAAGACCTACAACCTTCTTAGGGACTCCTTAACAACATTATACTGGTTCCCCAAGCCTTCCTTTTTAGGTTCTTTCTGAAGGTTTGATTCAATCTATAATAATTCCTCTTGGAGCATCCCTTCCTTCTCCTATCGAGGGCTTTTTTCTTAAAAATCACTTGAAATAGCTTTTTCCAACCTCTGGTACTCAACTCCCACCTGTCAATGGCACTCAAACCTTTGTGCATCCACAATTTAATATTCCTAAAAGACAAGATTGTTGCAACACAGTCATTGTCATGAAGTAGATTGGTGTTAAGGAGGAATCCTTCTTTTTTCTTCCCACACTTCTGACCCCTCTTTAGGAGAAGTCTTATTTTGACTAGGTGATAGTTTGAGAGGGTGTATAGATGGACTTCCACCTTGCATCCATCTTTGAGTAAGTCAGGGGTGAAGTGGTCCTTATTAAAATAGAAACGATCTAGCCTGCAGTATATTCTCTTGTTGACCTTTTGAGCATTACACCATGTATACCAAATGTTGGGGAAATCCTTTTTCCCCCCTTCAATGGGATCAACCAAATTCAATTTAGATTTCATTTTTAGCCAAAAGAACTTTGCATTGCCTTTCCAATCCATTCCCAGGCCTCCACATTTGTCCTCTTGATTTTCCATCATGTTAAATTCACCTCCCACTATCCACGACACATCACTAACCTCACAAAGCCATTTCCATAGCTTAATTTTGTCCCCATGGTCATTTGGGGCATAAATTGAACAAATTCCAAATGTGCACTCCTCCTTTAGCAAGGTGATCCAAACCGCTCTATTGCAAGGAGAGGACCCAGAACCTAAAACAAAGTGGCTCCACTCACTGGAGAGGAGAATGGAAGCCCCCCTACCTTTATCATGCTTCTTGGTAAAGTGGGAGGATCCCCTCCAAATAAAGTTGAGACTAGTTTCAAGGGAAAAACCCACCGACTTAAGCTCGTGCAAAAGCATAACATCTTTCTCTTTATATTGGTTTAGGAATCTCCTAACTATATGCTTCCTATCAAGAGATTCTAACCCCTTGATATTCCAAGAGAGGCAGTTAAGGTTCATTATTATCCAAAGTGTTGGTATCCTCTTTGTTTGTTTTGAAGTTCTCAAAGCACTTTGGCACCTTAGATTCAAATTCTATTTTTTTGGCCACCGAGCTTTGTATGGCAGTGCTTCTCTTTTTCCTCTTTGTATGAGGCTAAACTTTCAGCATTCTTTTCCCTACTAAGATTACAATATCCTTATCTTTTTGTGCCCTTCCCCTTGGCCTATGAGCTTGTTCAGGTTTAGAGGATGTCTCTCCCTCAATGGAAACCTTAGGGGCCACATCCTTAATACATTTTGATGTTGTCTCATCCTTAAGGGGTCCAATGTTGTTAGAGGCAACCTAGAAAGCATGGGAGAAATCTCCAACACCAACTCCTTTGAATTAGATTTTGCAACAACTGTTGCATCTTCTCTATCCTCATGGATTTTTCCAACATCCAACAATCTCTCATCAATTGAGGCACCATCGGTGCATTGAATACAAGGAGTAAGAGGGAAATTTTTCTCATTCTTCCCTTCCACCACAAAGGTTGGGCCTGCATCCAGTCCATCAATGGTACCCAGAGGACTGAGGGAGGGTTGAGTGTCAAATTCAAAAGCATCAATGATCTCTTTGACATTGTCTGGTTTGTTCAAACTATCTAAGTCCCCCTCTTTGGTGTGTGGCTCCTTATACAACCTGAAGTTTTTGAGGAAGTAGGTCTACTCTTCGAGTTCCTTTCTTCTTTGCAACACACTACCCTTGCTCCCACTTTTAAGCCTAGTCAACACTAGCTATTGGGAATTCTTCTAAGCACCACTATGGTTGAGGGTTCCCTGGTTATTAACAGCAATGTCCTTAACTGGGGTGGGCTTTGAAGCGTCATTTGTAGGCTCGATCAAAATTGCACAATGGCTGGTTGGGGGGGGCTAGTTGGATCTCATTCACTAAGTCTTCCTCGACCCCAACAACCCCAACATCTTTTGTTTCCATGTTGTCAAACTCACTTTCTCCATACGCTTCCACTATTCTATTAGAGAATTTAGAGAGTTCATCTCCCATTAATGATTTGGGGGATTCGTTGTCTTATTCCATGTCTTGCTCGAGAGGCATCTCCCTTATGACATTAAAACCAAGGTTATTCTCGAGAATATCCAACTCATCACCAGTTAGGGTTTGATTTCCCCAATCCTCGTCATTTGAGGTTCCAACATGGGGATTTCTTCTCTCCCAGTTAGCAGGGTAGGCCTGGGTAAGATTCATTTTATCTTTCCCCACTGTGCCAATAGGGCTATTATTACCTCCACCATTCTCAACAGGTTTTGAGTTTTTGTTTCTTGGGTTTGATTTGGGGTTGGCACGATTTCTAGAGGTTAGGGGATAATTTATCCTAACATTCCCTTCCCTACAACATAAATAGCAGGAATTTAAGCCTCCCAACACTTCAAGGGCACACTCGATGTTGCCCGTATCAAGTCTTAGAAGCACAATATCAGGAAGGTCTACTCCCGGGAGAATAGTCACCAAGGCCCTCACATTTGTATGCAGAAGAGTCGATTTTGTGTTATCGAGTCTGAGCAGTTTTCCATATGGCTCAAATAGTAAGGGGAGGAAGTTCCATATTCATGAAGGCACATTTTTTATTACTATGCACTTGGGGCTCGAGAGGGTCAAGATTTCATCATTTATGGCTTCTGGCGACTAGGATAGAACCCTAAAAAATATTGTTTCCAATACTTCAAAACTGTTTACTAAGAACCTTGTTTTGCATTTCATGGTTTTTGAGAAAGATAACAAAAATCCCTTTTTGAATCATTCGACAATAAGAAAAATGCAACCCTAGTTATTTTCCCTACACATCATTCAACAATGAGTCCAAATATTTTCTCTCTGGAACCCTATTTATGTCCATGGCGGCAAGGAAAATGCCAACATTTTTAAGTTTTGAATCTTCAGCATCTAAGGCTTTGCAAAGAGCGGAATTCAAAGAAAAGATGTCAATTTTTGAGGGCTCAAAGGACACTTACCTCTTCCTCCCTCTCCATCCCCGAGCCCACCACCTTCCTCCACCACAAACTTAGCCCCTTCAGGAAATATGACCTCTTCTCTGACCACGATGTCACAAAATGCTTTCACCTGTTTGATCGGAGATGCGGAGTGAGAGTTAGGGTTGCCATCCGAGGGGTCCAAAGCCCCATCCATCTACAACCGCCTACAAACCACTAGGCTCACATGAGTGAATCTAGAGACCACTACGACAAGGACGTCGCCATCGACACCCAGCGTAGAGGAGGACCAGGCCTCCTCCGCCCGCACGCAAAAAGCTTTGTTTCAGTAATTTTTTACAATCGACCCATTGCAAAGTGATTTTCTTATTGTATTGATCACATGAAGAAAATCATTTATTTTAAACACATTTTTTCAAAAGTTGAATTTTTATTTAAATAATATATAATTGTAAAAATGTAATATGTGTGTGTGGGTGTGTGGTAAAATTTAATAGTGATATTTTTTATAATTTTTAAAATTAATTTAATGTATTAACATAAATCAAAAAATTTAATTCATTATATTTTGCAATAAAAAATTTAAATATGAATATGTAATCATTAAATTTAGGTCTTGGTTATAACCAAGTGTCAAGCTATAAAGATATTTGAATCAAATATCCTTTAAAAAAAAGTTCCAAATCCTTTTTTTCTTTCTTTATTAAAAAATTGAATGGACCAAATATTTAATCTTATAAACAAATAGATGCAATGAACCCAATTAAAGTTGTAATGTTAAACCAACATATTGCTCCTTAAAAAAATCAATATTTCAACTTTGCATGACTACTAATACTTATGTGACTTTGAGATCCAATGAAGAAAAATAGTAAAAAAATAAATTTGTACTTATTGTAGAAGAGATTGTGTAGACACGTAAAATATACTAATTGATATTGTGCATATGATCCTGACTTACTAACATCGCTTCTTCTTGAATCATCCCTCGGTCTAACCATTTAATCAAATTCCCCTATCTAATTAAATTCATCAATAGTTGTCTCTTAATTAAATAAATCATTTTATCTAATCAAGTCAATCTCTTTTGTTAATTAAATCAATCCATCTGATCTAATTATCCCTATTTAATTAAATAATCAATTTATTTGATTAAATCTCTAAAGTCTATCCATTAAATTAAATAAATTAAAACCTTATTTGATTTAATCTAACACCATCCATTTTAATTAAATAAATCAAAATCCTTATTTAATTAGGCTCTTATCATATTCCTCTCTTATTTGATTTAAATAAATCCATAAATTTGAGTCAAATAGGTCACATCATCTAACCTCTCTCATTAAATTAATTAATCCTTGATTAATTTAATCTCATATCATGTCACATCCTCTAGATAATGTAAGTTGCACATGAAAATAGATTTAATTCATTTATTAAATCCTATTTTCCTCACAAAGCATCTTTTGGAATATTCTCTCAATTTGAATTCAAAAATTTCAAGTCAACATGTACATCCAACAAGGCAATAAATTCATCTTACATGTCCTTTCCTTGAGCCAAGTGGCATTTATTGCATTTTCCCTTCCCTCTTGCATGTCATTTCAACAAATTTGAAATTCAAATATTTGCATTTATTGGCACAAACCCCAAATCTTGCACATTCCTCAACCACTCACAAGTTGACAAGTGGCCTCTTTTCATTGGTTGTTTTTTAGTCCCACATTGCTCCCTCTTGAGCACTCTTAGCATTTGAGAATCTACAAATAGAGGCTTCATCCTTGATCAAATCCTCCACAATCTCCACAAATCCACAAATCCTATGCAAAGTCACTCTCTTCATTTGAGAAATGATTTTGCCCATCTTATCATCATCATCTAGCTTATCTATAGAGGATTGGGAAAGGGCTATTTTCAACAATAGCACCAATCCACTATGAAATAAAGTTTTGATTATGTTTTTATATGCTTGCATTTCATTATCTTTGTTTTATTTAATTTGCATATTTTATCATAGTCAAGTATTTCATAGGAATCTTAGATTAGATTATTTTAAATGGACTAACAACTAACCGTGGTCATTTGTTTGAAGTAAAGTTGATTTAAGGTTTACAGATTGTATATAGGAGGAGCAAGAGGGATTACAAGCTAGCTATTTGTTGATGCATTCCATAAATAAATCCTCATAACTTCTTCATAGAAGGCATCCCAGAAAATACTACTAGATTGTATTACAAAAATAATTAAATAAAAGAAATCTACATAAAAAAGAGAAAATAAATTTGTGCATACTTATACTAGCAACTAAAACTCAAACTAAACCCAAAAAATGCACATGCAATTCCAATAGTTTGAAAATATAACAAATAAAAAATGTGATCATCAATAACAAAAATAAAAAGAAGGTAACTTAAGGGAGGTAAATGGTTAATATATAGGGGAAGGGGAAATACCTACAAGTTTTAGGTCAATATTGATTTCAATACTAACCATGGAGCCAAGTGTGGTTCAAGGTTGGTTGTTAAGTTCTTATGTGTTTCTTAATGATTCCTTGTAATCTAATTGAAGCAAAAAGAGATAGATACAAGATCTAGAATTGAAATGATGCACAAAGATCAAAAAAACACCTTCCTAAGTGACAAGATGTCCAAGTGATCAACCAAAATGTGAATACACACAAATCTTAATAAAAGATTCATGGGGTTGAATCTTAAAAAATTACAAAGATGGAATGATAGAGCTCATCAATACCTTTCAATTGTTGCAAGAACCATGAAAATAAGAGATTATGGTTAAAATTTATGAGCTTGAGGGCCAAAAATGGAGATTTGACTTCAAACAAAAAATATTGGCGCTAAATAACAAAATTTAGAAAAATAACATTTACCATTACAAAGTACACACATCCATCTTTTCTATGATATCTTGTTTTTGAAAATCTGATACTGTAGTGAAAATTTATGGCCATTTGAAAAAATCCCAATTTGAGTATTATGGGGCCAAGTTTGGGTCCCTAGGTGCCCATACGACTACCTGCATAGTTATTTGTTTTAAAAAATGTTGAATGGAGCAAATTTGTACCCCTAGGCAAATTTCCCATTTCATCACCCCTACCTTAGAAAATGTAAACCCAATGATGCAATTTCACCACCCCCACCTCACCCATTCTACCTAGTCATGTCTTTTCGTGTCAATGGAGGAATCTTTGTCAGGGATGCACACGGGCCGCGTGGATGTCCGCTCGCCACGCTTCCATCCTAATAGGATTCCTACCTCTATAATTCGTAGAGGCATTACACTTCTCCATAGGTCTCAAAGTGTAACGTCTCATGCTTCCTTGATCAACAAGAAATGAGTCTTTTCCTTCCTTTTTCTAGTTCAAGTCCATCAAATCACATTATTTCACTCCTTGCATCTCTTCACTCACTCCACTCTTTCTTGCTCAATTCTCACTCACTCTCACTTTCTAAGCTCATTCTACATCCTTCACACTACTCCTAGGCTGCAAGCCATTGGTTTTGCTTCCTACGTCATGTTCTTGCTACAACATCATTATTAGAGACTTTCAAGCTTCTTCCTTCCACTACTTGCCTTGAGTGCTTGTAGTTACGAAGCTGATATTGTTCATTGTTGCTCACTCTTTGCATCATTTTGTTTACTGAATAGCATATTGTTGTATTTTCTCTATTTATTTTCCATTTCTCTACCCATTTCTACACTTTGTGGCTATCTAGATGTTCGTGGAGGTGGGAACATCAAAGTGGGGGACTAACTGAGGCAATCCTCTAAAACAAGTCTAGCATTTTTCCATCTTCATGTGTGTAGGTGGCACTTTTTGAGTGGAGCTATTTAAAGATTCAAATTTTGGGTGAAAAGGCACATTTATCACCTTCCTTTTCATTTTCACAATAGTTTATTCCTTAGTTTTATTTTGTCATATTCGTTGTTTTTTCCCTTTCTATTTTTTGTCAAAGTATAAACATCCCATAGTCAAGTAGTTAGTAGATTTCCCTGTAGTTTTTTCTTTTTTTTGGATCCTTGTCTATATAGATGCCAGTGCATCCCTAAGATGTTAGCATGCCACGTTGGAGTCTGAGATCCACGCTTCCATCCACAGATAGTGAGTTGTATGGGCAGCAGGTCAAACCTTGGAAATTGGCTCTTTTGACCCTTTGAACATTCGGTTTTAGCAGAAGGAAATTGGTATGCAGTCTGCCCTTCCTTTTCCTGGCCTAAGCACCTTTTCCTTTTTGATCCGTTTAGAAAATATGAGGTAGTTTAGGGCAACCCGTTCCTTATTCCACTCTTTCATGACCTGGAGTCCTATGGGTGACGGGCCCCCTATACATTTTGGTGAACCCGACATGAACTATTTTGATTTTGTCCCTTAGTATTCAAGAACCTTCTCTTGTGTCCTAAGCATGTTGTATATTTGTGTGTTGTAGAGAAGATAGATTTGCAACCCAATCTACAACCCCTAGCTACATAGTTAGAGGGGCTCTTAGATATTTAGGAGCAGAATTTAGATAGGTCATTGTCCATTCTCTCAATCCTTAATTATGTCTGCTAAGTTTGCTCCACCTATGTACATTAATATGGTTTCATTCACATGTATTCCTTCCGCCCAACCTGCAAGTGGATCACCAGACATAAATTTTACCTCACAGGATTTACTAATGAATAAAGAACCTTCTCCTTTATACATTCTCGCTCGCATTAGTGGGAACATTATGACTGGTGTCCTAGTTGACCCTGTGAGCCGAGTGAATGTTATAACAAAAGAAATGCTCCTGATAAAAATTTTGCATAGGGATAAATACGAAGATTCAAAGGCCACCATATGCACACATGATGGATTATCGGTCCCTCCTCTTGGTTCTATGACTCTTTCAGTCTTGGTTGGACCAAGGGCCATAGACACCCCTTTTGTTATAATTTTGAAGTTGGACTTGTTCAAGGTGAAACAAGGCATTTTGTGGTTGGTTCCCATGAATGGTGTTGCTTCGGTAATTCATAAATGTCTCAAGTTCTCTCACGAGGGATCTATGCACATTGTGCATGAAACTGGTTACAAACCACTAGTGTCGCGTAGGGGCTTCTTGTTAGATCACTTTTGGCCCACTCCTGTCAATTCACTCCCTCCAAAGATAGACTTGTTATATCATTCCTATATCAACTATAAGATTGGAGGCACAGTACCAAAAGTGGCCAATCCAATATCCCCTATGTTATTTCGGTAAAAGGTTCTATGATTGTGCAGCAACAAGTTGCCTCCTCCTCCTAGCAAAAGGGGAAGGGGAAGCTTGCTCGTGACAATGGTCTTCCCTCTTCTGTGTCCTATGCTCCATCCACTTCTGCTTCTTGCCCTATTGTGGCATCCTCGACTCCTACTCTCATGCCTTGCATGGGGATTCTGATGGTGCCTGCTTGGTGAAAAGCTAAGCATCAAGTGTTTGAACTTCCTATGTTGCTCACGGTTCCTAGAACCATTGTTCAAGGCAAGGGGAAGGGACTGTGTGGAGTTTCTCTCATGTCTTAGCCTCCACAGCCTCCTACTATTCTTCCTCCTTCCCCTCGAGCAGTAGATGGGAAGAAGCCCGTTGCTGAGGCACTCGTGTCTACTTCTCCACTTGTTGTTGTTTCCGATCTTGCACTTCCTACTCCTATCTAGGAGGTTTCCCTTCCACTGGCAATAGTTGTGGAAGACACTCCTATGATAGAACAGGAGCATCCTATTAGGCTATGACTTCTAGTTCCCGGAGCTAACGTAACCAGATTGTGCACGAGCACAAGCATAGGAGAAAAGCTCTAGCCACTAAATAAACTACCTTGCAGAAGGTAGAAGTTGATGATCCTCACCCCAAAAGGATGCAGGTGTTCATCGCTCTTTCCATGGAGCCTCCACTTTTGATGTCCCTTTCATACATCCCTCTATTTGCTCAGCCTATAGACATGTTGAACACATCAGTGGTGTCTATCGTGGTGCTATCTTCTCCCTCCTCTACCTCTACTTCTTATGTGGGGATCCAACATCCTCTGCTAAAGCATAAGCTGGAGGATGACCTATCTCCAAGTGGCATTATAAAGAAGGGCTCACCTTCCTTGGGAGCTATTTCTACTTTGGCTTGCACCGTCCTTGAGATAAAGGTGACCTTGGTGTCCCATGAGTTCGTCACTACCCCTCTCGACCAGGTTGACAATGGATCTTGGGCACCTCCTTCCTCTCCTGCCCAGTTAACACATGGCACTCTAGTTAAGTGCATGTTTAACTCGATGGATGATGTCCCAACTCTATTAGTGATCTTTGTAAAATCAATGAACTTCACCTCACAAAAGCTTAGTGAAGAAGACCTTGAGGGGCCTTCTTCCTTGGCCCTTGTTGCAAGAAAGTCAAAGGGTGCTCCCCTTACTATCCTACCCTTGTAGGCTCATCCTCCCTCCTCATATAATGATCTAGGTTGGGAGAAGGATGACCTACTAGTTGATGAGGAGTAGGGGAGTACCTCTTCTTTTTCTATAGATTAGATTTGTGTGTGTGATCCTGCCTGGAGGACCCTTGCTACTCTTATAGGTGCTTAGATACAGGCCTAGAATTTTTTTTGTGAACTTCCTCTATATGTTTCATCATTCTTCTATAAGTTGTGACCTTGATTTTGACAATTAGGGACAATGCAAAGTGTTGGGGGCATTTAGGCCTTCCTTCCATGTTGACCCAATTTTTTATTTTTTTATTTTGTCTTCATGCGCTCTTCTTCATGATTTGGGAACTTTGGGGATTGATGATCTTTCGTTCATACATCACAAGTTACCTATTTATATATATAAGAACTAATCTACCTTGAACTCCTAGATCCCCCTGTCTCTTGATTTCTTCATCTTCGCTTGTTTCTTGCTTTCTTTGTCTATGCTTGTCCCTCTCTAGCTACTTAGTGATGTTGTGGTGCTTATGTCTTGACCCTCACGTGCGTGAAAACATTTCCACATTTACATCTCATAGTACATTGTGGGCCACAACATCCTTGCTTCTTCTTTCTCTCCTTAGGATGCCACATGCTCCTCTACTTGACACACACCATCCTAAGGGGGGGCTACTATCCCTCTCCAATTTTCAATAAGGTGAATTTGATGGCCAACGAATCCCTTGCTAAAAAAAAATCATTTTTCAAAGAAGCATTCTTCAACAAGGATCCCTTTTGTGATATTTCTCTTTTGAAAATGAATTTGTAGGAAAAGAATCTAAAAACTTTCCTTCAAAAAGGAGTAATTTTTCTGATGAAGTCTACAAACATTCCTTTTAGAAGGAGCATTAGTTTTATCAAATTCCTTGATGAAAGAGATCTTTCAAAAGGATTCCTTGATGATAGAATCATTTGTGAAAAATTTTGTGCTTTTCAAATAGAGTGTCCCTTTGCTATCTTGAAGGGCTCCTGAGGGGACCCCTTTGAAAACTTCTTCTTCAATTGCTTGCTCTGTGATATGTCTATCTATTTGAGCTTTTCTACTTAACATGTTTTGTCTGTAGCTTAACATGTTGCTTTGTAGGACCAAGCACCTATAAATTTGCTTTCACTATCAAGCTTTCAGGATTGAGCACCTCGCCAAGCTTGCCTTGCATGACTGAGAACTTGTAAGGTCCTTTCGCAACAAACTCTTCAAGATCGAGCACCTATGGAGTCCTTTCATGTCAAGCCTCACAAGACTAAGAACCTGTGGCTCTCCCTTCACAGGACTAAGCACTTGTGAAGCTCCTTCTTTCTATAGGACTGAGAACCTGTAGATCCTTTGTTCAAATTCTATAGGATCGAGAACCTGTAGAACTTTTGTTCAACTTCTACGGGACTAAGAACTTGTGGATCCATTCCACAGGACCGAGTACCTGTGGAGCCATCTCTCTCTATTTCATATCAAGGTTGCCCTACGGGATTGAGAACCTATAGAGTTGCCTCCTGCACGTTTGGGTGTGCCAAATCGGAGATCTACTTCGTCGACAATTAAGGTATATTCTCTTCAACCTCTTTCTACTTTACCTCACATTCACATTGACACATATGCTCATTAAAGTGGAGGGGAAATGTAATGGAGCGGATTTTCACTCCTAAGAAAATTCCCCATTTCATCATCCCTACCTTAGAAAATGTAAACCCGATGATGCAATTTCACCGCCACCACCTTGCTCAGTCCACCTGACCGCATCTTTTTGTGTTGGTGGAGGAATCTCTTTGGGGGGGAATGTGCGCCATGCTATCATCTTGATAGGATTCTTGTCTCTAGAATTTGTAAAGGCATTACACTTCTCCATTGGTCAAGAAGCGTAACGTCTCTTACTTCCTTGACAAATGAAAAATGGGTCTTTTGCCTTCCTTTTGCTAGTTCAAATCCATCAACTCACATTCTTTCACTCCTTGCATCTCTTCACTCACTCCACTCTCTTTCTTAATTCTCATTCACTTTCACTTTCTAAGATCATTCTACAACCTTCACACTACTCCTTGGTTGCAAGCCAATGGTTTTGCTTCCTACAACACGTTCTTGCTACAACAACGCCACCATTAGAGACTTTCAAGATTCTTCCTTCCACTACTTGCCTTGAGTGCTCGTAGCTATGAAGGTTATATTATTCATTGTTGCTCAATCTTTTCATCATTTTTTTTATTGAATAGCATATTGTTGTATTTGCTCTATTTCCTTTCCATTTCTCTATCATTTTCTACACTTTGTGGCTATCTGGTTGTCCGTGGAGGTGGGAACACCAAAGCGAGGGACTAACTGAGGCAATCTTGTAAAACAACCCCAACATTTTTTCATCTTCGTGTGTGTAGGTGGTTCTTTTTGAGTGGATCTATTCGAAGATTCAACTCGTGTGTGAAAAGGCACATTTTATCACCTTCCTTATCATTTTTGCAATAGTTTATTCCTTGGTTTTATTTTTTCATTTGTGTTGTTTATGTCCTTTCTATTTTATGTCAAAGAATAAACATCGTATAGTTAGGTAGTTAGTAGAGTTCCATATAGTTTTTGCTTGTTTTATGGACCCCTATCCATACGGGCGCCCTAAGATGCCAATGCACTATGCTAGAGTTTGATCTATGTTGTTGTCCTCAAACAATGAGTTGTTTGGGCAGCAGGTTGAACCTTGGAAATCAACTCTTCTAACATTTTGAACATTTTTTTTAGTAGAAGGAAAGTGGTAAGCAGTTTTCCCTTCCTTGTCAACCTAAGCACCTTGTCCTTTCTGATCCATTTAGCAAACTTGAGGTAGTTTAGGATAGCTCATTCCTTACGATGTTTTCATGACCTGGAGTCTCGGGGGTGATGAGTCTCCCTTCTCTACAAAATGAAATGTCTCCTAGGTGGTAGCAAAGCAGTGGGTCCCACATAGCATTAGTGGCATGTCAGATGGGGGGCAACAGGCCTTAGGTTGTGTCACTTGAGGCATAACTCCCCGCTAGGCCTAGTGATTGTGGGTATATAAACCCCACAAATAACGGTTTTAAGTAATAACCAATGACCATTCACAATAAGCAATCACATCGACCATAAATTTAAATCACAATTTTAATAATAGAAAACGTCAAATTCATACCGTGATGTCAGCATTATGCAAGGAATCTATAAAATATGTCAAAAGAATACTCACTCAATTATAGACATGACAACGATTGTTGTAGATAACTCAATATAGTGTAGTTAGGTACAAATCTATAGGGATTTTTATGATTGTACGAAATACGTCGATGGATGAAAGATTTTCTAATGCCCACACGACAAAGTATTTGATTTCAATGATTTGACAGATGATCTTTAGGTTTTTGGGTCTTCCAAATGTGATGGTAGAATCATTTTTGGCCCAAAGTGCTTTGAAAATTCAAATACCTCTAGGATTTGCTAACCTTCACCTAGCTTGAAACCCTTGTAAATCTTTCCCAATATGTCATATTTTAATGAAACGAAAACCAATTTTGACTTTCTTAGATTCTTTGGATTCAATTGTGAGGTCCTTGAAACCCTAAATCACACCCAACAAATTATTCAATCCAAAATATGTCCCCCATATCTAGGAAGGAGTCTACAACACTCAAGCTCTAATACCATGTAGGAGCAAAAAATTAGCTCCCAACACCCCAAGATCAACTACCAAACCAAAAAATCTTCCACAAGAGAGAAATGGAAAGAATATATTGATATGATTAAGGATACAATATTTATTGATTGAATATTTGAAATGTACATAAGATGAATTTCTTATAAAGGAAAGGTTGTGAGATAGGATTATATAAGATCACAACATGTGTCTTAATCCTATACAATGAGACAACTTCCTCAAATTTTATTAAATGACTTAGGACACAAGTATTAAATGACATGATAAGATAATATAAGATCACATGACACCTATTACTTCTAGAAATATTCCCTAGGACCTAAGTAAACTTAACATTAAATAGGACTTATTAGTGAACTAGATGGCTAAAATACCTATTTACACCAACAAATGTCACATACAACTTTACAATATATTCAAATAGATATTTAATGTGGCTAAAAGATTTTTCTAAGATGCACCACAAATAAATATTTATTTTTAATAATCAAATTATTTATTTTCTTGTGCAAGGTGTACAACACCCTTTTTCATAACATATGTCCATAGGCCCCTACATCAACATTACAAAAAAAAAAGAATATATATAGGAAACTATACTAACCACTTGTGTGAATTTTCAAAGGAAGCATTTGTAATGGTAATTAATTCCCTTAGCTAGTATTCACTCTAGGATACACCAATATTTTATACAAATTTTATGGCAAATGCATAGGAACCATTACCATAATAAAGATGTTTATAAATATGAACATTGAAAGGGCTCATAAAAGCATTGGTATAATAATGATGAAAAAAAATCCATGTTGCTATTTGATAGCATTATCTCAAGCTCATAAGCATGCTTTTGCATAAATGAAAGTTATAAAAAAAAAACATGAAGGACTTAAATATATAGAGAAAAACACAATGGATCATACTCAGAGCGACAATGGTCTATTCCAATTGAATGAAAAATTATAGTTATCATACATGCTCATTAATGAATTATTTTCACTTATTATAGGTGGTAGATGGAGTTTCTCACAATATCAAAAATCCTTGCCTAGATGTGATTATAAATACATGTTTAGAGTTTGAATTGAAGGATTTACTAATTCACATTGGGTAATGAATTTTTATGATGTGATTATTTCCATGTTGGGAACGACAATTAAATATGTGCTTTGACTCATTCAAAATCATCAACTAGATCAATGGGATATGAAACAATGGTTGTTATTTAGGTATTTTCTATTGTCTATGTATGTGAAATTGGATACATTCTTCTAGCTCTGCTAAATGTGTGACAAAAAAATTCTCATCTAGAAATGAATCATCTACTACCCCTTCTACTGATTGTGTTGGAAACCTTGACAAAAATCCGCTACTACATTAGCCTTACCAGGATTGTCCACTATTGTGATATCAAACTCTTATAGAAGGAGCAACCATCTGACTAGTCTACCCCCTACTACAGGCTTGTTCATTAAATATTTAATAGTTTCATGGTTTGTGTGGACAAAAACTGCATAACTAATAATGTAATGCTTAAATTTATTAATGACATACACTATTGCTAACATCTCTTTTTTTGTCCTAGTATAATTTAGCTTTGCTCCCTAAAGATTCTTGCTAATGTAGTAAATAACATATTCTTTATTACCTTCTTTCTGACCCAAAACTGCTCCATTAGCAAAATATGAAGCATCAGTGTGTGTATATATGTAAGGGCAAGGTCCAATTTAGCCCCCTCAAAATAGGTGCTTGTGTTAAGGCTTATTTTAGTTCTTTAAAGGAATGTTGGCACTCTGATGTACAATCAAATTCTATGTCTTTAGTTAGCAAAAAAAACAATGGTGCAACAATCTTACTGAAGTTTTGAATGAACCTCCTATAATAGCATGCATGGCCTAGGAAGCTTCTAACATCTTTCTACCTTTGTGGAATATGTAATGTGGATATGATCTCTATATTATGTGGATCAACTTGGATCCCTGCACTAGATATGAAATTCCCTAAAACAATTCCCTGATTCGTCATCATAAAGCATTTTTCATTACTTAGGGACAAGTTGTGTTCTTACATCTTTTCAAAACCTTTTCCAGATTAGTAAGGGCTTCTTCATAAGTTTCCCCACATGTAGTAAATTCATCCATATATATCTCCATAGAGTCATGAGCATAATCAAAGAAGTAAGCACTACCCTCTGAAAGTAGCTAGAGCATTGCACAACCCAAAGGGTAGGATAGAATAGGCATAAGTACCCCAAGGACATGTGAATGTTGTTTTGTCCTAGTCCTCTAGAGAAATCGTTATCTGATTGTGGCCATTGAAACCATCTAGGAATGAAAAGTGCTTCTTCCTTGCTAAAGATTCAAGCACTTGATCTATAAAGGGAAATGGAAAGTGGTCCTTCCTAGTGGATGTGTTCAACTCATTATAATCTAAACATACCCTCCATTTTCCACCTTTTTTAGGGACAATAACTAAGGGTGATACCATTCACTGTCAAATATAGGATAAATGAAGCCTTCATCAAGGAGTTTTTGAAGTTTAGCTTTAACTATTTCTCTCAAGGCATGGTTCATTCATCTTTGAGGCCATCTAATGGTCCTATAAACATCATTTATATATATCCTATGCATACATAAGTCAGGATCTATACCCTTCATATCATGGTAGTCCCATGCAAAGGCTACTACATGTGCCTGTAGCATTGTGTTCAAGGAATTATGTTGCTTTGCAATTAATGCATTGCTTATGTTCAACATTTTTTTTGGCATGGTTTCTAGTGCTTTGGATGATTCTTGCATAGATGAGAGGTCAAGGCTAGGAATGATTGGTACACACTGTTGCGATAGTAAGGAATGAAAGATCTGAGATATTTCTTTGGAGGATTTGGTAGGTATAATGCTCTGCAAAGGATCTTATAGGCATGAGAGATAGTCCTATTGTTACGAGATCCTACCATAGTCATTTTGTATTATATGAGCAATCGGATCATCTTCATCCTGATCACCCAATAAAGGGATGCGTTATATTGTCATCAATTTTGTAGGGAATAGTGGTCTTCCTCATCCAAAGTAGGCCAAATGGTTTGCTCAAGATTAGCATAAGTTTGGGCTAGAGGATAGAGTACCAATTTCTTGGTCACTGTCCCATTTAAAATTATCATATTCCCAGACCTACAACCTATGAATGCATCAGTTGTAGCTAACCATGATCTGCCTAAAATGAGTGGATATCTTACAAGGTTGACCTTTGGCTACAATACTATAAATTCTGTAGGATACTCCCAAGAATCTAATACAATAACTAAATCCTCAATGATTCCTTTAAGCTTAACTATTGACCTATTAGCCAACTGTAAAATAGTTGGTGTAGGTCTAAGGTTGGCTAACTAAATTAAATGCATTATTTCTTTAGTCATGAAATTTATTGCTGCCCCTAAGTCTATCAAGGTGTTTATGATAAGGTTCCCATTAATCTTAACATCCACTACTAGACTACCAAGGTTTGTATATTTAGGGATAGTTATATTCCCTAGCATGATATCAACAAGTTGCCCTAGGACACAAACTATCTAAGGGTCCTTCCTTTTTCTCCCTGGTTTCTTAAGACATAGGTCCCTAAGTGCCTTGGTATAGATTGGAACGTCCTTAATAGCTTGGATGAGAGGAATTTTGATACTTACATCCTTTAGTTGACCCAGTAGATCTGTCTCATCTTGGGTATGATGTTTTTAAATGGCTATGTGTTCAAGGAAAGGAGGCTCTGGACTTGAGATGGTCTTGTGTACCGATTTGACTTAGGCTCCAGAGTTGATTTGTTTAAAGCTTCAACTACAGGTTCCTCATACTCCATCTCAATGACTTGGGTGGATGAAGGTCCAGCTAGTTGTTTCCTTGACCTAAGGTGGACATCACTCACCTCTACCCCATAGGTGGGGTATTGCATAGCCTCATTAGTGTAAGCCTATTGGACAAGCTTGTTGTTAAGGTTAGGTGCAGGTTAGGAAGGTAACTGTGGTGCTCTTACTGGATAAGATGTTGGATTAGATGGATTAGGCATAATGGTTTGTTGTTGTGGTTGAGGAGGGAGTAAAGGCTACTGCTAATTCATATTTTGTTGTTTCCACTGTTATCCTTTTTGTCATTGTGGTTGCCACTGGTTTTGTTGTGCTAGCCATTGAGGATTATAATTAGAATCTTGGAAATTTTGTTGTGGACAAGCATTTAGTTCCTACTGGTTCCAATTTTGCTGAGGCTGTTGCCATTGTTGAGGGTTTTTCCATTGATTTTGGTTAGTTGGCCAAGGCTGGTAATTCCAAGCAATTTTTTTTTTATTTCCAATTAGAAAAGATGAATTGAAATTAAGAGGTCTTCTAGCATACCTTTCCTTTTTTTCCATGGCCTTCTTTGAGCTATGTAAAATAGTTGTCCATCCTCTCCTTCAAATGGTTGAAAATCAAGCTTCTTTGTTTTGTCTTGTTGAATACTAGCCACCCTCTTGCATTTACAATTTGCTTTCCTTTGTCTACAACTAGGGCAGTATTCAGTGAGCATTGCTTCAACCTCTTCTTGATTCTTCTTTATATGGAGAGTGTCCAACTAAGTTGCAAGGTGACTAATAATGTCCTCCTTCATGTTGGACAACAAATTATTTAGCTCTATCTTTCAAACCCTAGTGTATGATTTGCCAATGGAGGATGTCCTCTCTCCTCTTGGCTTCTTAGTGAAGGTCCTAGAGTAATTTCTGCAGACCCTGCAAATTTCTTCAAATGGTAATTGAGAAACATCCCCTTGCCCAATTAGATTGAGGGCATCCATACAGTCCTTATTGAATCCCCTAAAAAATACTAACTTGAGGGATTCTTCAAATAGCTTGTTCTGTGGGTTTTTCTTCAAAGAGAATTGAAATCTCTCCACATAGTCCTCAAATGGCTCATCTTCCTTCTGTGACATTTTGAAAATTTCATCTCTCCTCCTATCAAGTCCTCTATAATAGTCTTGGTACTTTTCCAAGAACAGTGTTTTCATAGTATCCTAATATGGAATAACATCCTTTCCTAATCCCATAAACCATCTCAATGCAACATATTTTAGAGTAGCAGGGAAGAGATTAAGCCTATGAGCATCAGAGGTATAGTCATAGCTCGTGCATAAGACATCAAACTCAAACAAAAATGTGTCTGGATCTTCAATCACCAAACCATAAAAGATTGGTAATGTCGAAGGAGGGATATTCTTCAGCACAATAGCCCTTTCTTGGTTGGTGATTGGGAACTCAAAGGTCACATGTTCAGGTGGATCATCCACTGCATCACCCATGGTTCGATATGTCCCCTCTATGGGTGTAGTAGATATTGGTGAAAGGGAAGATCCTTCTTTAGTAGTACCCTCGCTCTAATTACTATAACTTCACCAATGTCTTCTCTAGCTTACTGTCTTGTTGAGGGGAGGAACCTTCACCATGTGTCTCTCTACCTTCACATACAATAGATAAACTTTGTGTAGCAATGGGTCCTGCACGATGTTAGTAGAATGTTCTAGTATTTGATAAGATTAAACCTAACAATCCTAATGTTGAAAACAAAGTGTAAACTATAAAATCTTGGAAAAGAAAGTTTATGAAGGTAGCACCATCCCTCAAAATGACACTAAAAATGAAGAGTCTAAACTAGTGTCCTGTAAACTTGTTGGAAATCACACACTTCAGAGGAATGACCTAGCTGAACAATCCACTTAACATTACAAATACTTCATTAAATTGTCAACCAGGGCTTGTAAACTTGTGATGGCACTGGCACTATGTGTGCTTTCAAAGACTTGATATTGCGTAGGTTATCTTATTAAAGGTATTCTACTTGCTAGAAAATCACATAAATTCATAATAGTGAAAGAAGTAAACTAGGGCTAATGGCTACAGGTACCTACAACATAATTTGTAGCTAAATTGTTGTTAACAAATAATTACTAAAACTGACTCAAAACTGATAACTAAACCTAATCTATTCTCTGGAGTACTACAATTCAATTGAATGCATTCATGCATATGAACAACCATTATTGATAATCATAGTATGAGAATCTATTTTAACTTACATGCAATTGATGAAGTGATGACTAAGAGAAATAACTACCAAACAAAAATAAAACAACTATAAATGTAGTGAAGAACAATTACCTTGAGTGGCCTACTTAGGTGGTTTTCTTCACTTAAACTAAAACCAAATCTAAATCTTGGGATTCTATGCAACCATATCAATTTGAACTTCATTCATTATGTATTCCAAAAGATCACATAAAATCTTGCTCAAAGATTGTATTCAAGAAAACTATTTTTGAACAATCAACATGTTTGTAGATTACAAATAAAAACTAAGAAGTAATTAATAACAAATCCACATTTGTGAGATTAATCAACTAACTATACTAAAGACTCAACCATTGGTTATACATAGGCACATGGGGTTCTATTCTAAACACAACTATAAATTGAAATCATTAACTACAACTCCCTAGATATTAGAGTGTCTAATTAACATTGAGTTATTCAAACTACAACTAGAAAGAAACAAGAGTTCAAATAGGATTAAAATTCTACAAAACAGATATGCAACATGGAACACATAATCAGTTATCCATAATCCTATCAATAAAAGAATTCTTCTTCTTCAATGCCTTATTAATTGTCATAATGATGCATGACTAACTCCATCAGGTGTCTCCACATGGTAGTTATTACACTCAGCTTGTTCTAGAACTTCCCCTATTTCACTGTCCAAGACCTCCTTTGGCTGCGGGCTACAACTTCAATTGTTGTGGGCTATAGTGTCTTCTTGGGCTGCAAGAGGTTAATCCACAAACCACATACATAAAATCTAACTACCATGATTAAACACAAAATTCTAATCACATTCCATACATATCCACATATATATCATGCAATGCGACTATATCATAACTATATTTCCATTACTCTAATTCAGGTCCAAGGTTATATAATAAGCATAAAAAGCAACATAGCGTAGGAATATGTCTGGAAGGATTGTTTGATAATGTCTATAAACATGCATAAAAACATCAGGGAATGGACTAATAAATGGACTCATCAATATGGTTCTTTGTGTGTTACAAAAAAGATAATATAAAATTTATTTTTAAAATAACTGTTTAAATTATTATTGTTGAGATTTGTTTGGTATATTTTTACAAAGCCTTGATAGATCTCTATTTTTTAGCTATAGCACCATTTGAAAATAATTTTTTACTTTGACAAGGATCAATTTACATATTCCACGACCATTTTCTTTGCACCTTAGCTTCAAAGATTATCAATTTGATATACAAGATGGCATACATGAATATTCACCTTACATACTTAGAAGTTTAAGCTATTTTAGTGACTCCCATTTTTCTTATTTTTTTTTATTATAGAGATTGATAAATCAAAAGATAATACGAAGCAAATTGTCTTAGCAATTTGTTGAAACGAGGAAGTTTCTCTTCATAAATTTCACGAAAGTAAGAGTTATGAGAAATTTGTTTTATTAAATTTGCACACTATACACATGCAAATGCCAAATAACTAAACACACAAATGTCAAATAAATAAATACACACAATGGATACAAGTGGCACCAAAAACTATTTACCATTTCATATAGGAGTCTCTTCCTTGTCATCAAGCTTACAATGTTCATATAACTAAGTACACATGTTGGATATAGGTCATAAAAAAATATCACTTAACACATACAAGATCCAACTCAGACATAAAAGACTAATTAAGATAATTGAATAAATAGATATGCATTCAATGTTTCAAAATAATATCATAAGAGAAAAATATTGACACTATCATTATCAATTATAATAGTCCAAATCATAATAAATGACGAGATAAATACTTAAAAATAAGTTCACACTATTACATAAAAATTAAACATTAAGTTTATAAAAATTCAAAAATAAAATATAAAAATTGAAAATAAATATTTTCAAAATACAATTACTACATTATCTACTTGACAAAGACTACTAATAAAAGAGAGAAATACTTAATTTCTACACTCAAATGTTTGTATTTATCAACCATGTTTCTAATAAATAAATATTAGACCTAATTCACAAAGTCAACAAATAGTCCATCACTTAAAACACAGCACATATTTTCATTTGTGAAAGATATTTTTTTTACATGATATTTTTGTTAAAGATATTTCATATTATTTTCCTTATGAGACTTGTTTTATTTTTAAACAATTCAACTTTGACTTTAAAATATATTTAAATTAGATTAATAGTTGCTTAAGGGGTCCAACGCAATAATACCCTAAGCATGTTATTCTTTTACGCAAAGCACTATGCTATGATGGGTCACAAATAATATCGACTTTCAAACTACTAAAAATGGAGAGGCAATTGTCATTTTCATTGGTCTCATTTGAGAGCTTTACTTTCTTCAAAAGAATAAATAACTCCACCTAAATTAACTAAATTTAACTAATTAGTAAAGGAATATTTTAGATAAAAGAGTTAAGGAAAAATTATTGGAATAAATGTATTGGAATTAAATATAGGATTCGAGATATTTAGTTTAAAATTAATAATTGAAGTTATGTAAAATGTCAAAGGGTTTTAGTTCAATTGGTTGAACAAAATTGGTGAGGAAGATGGTATGTTTCTTGATTATACCATCCACCAAGGTTCAAACTCTCAAAGACATGATTGGTCTAGGTTTAACCTTGGTTAACCCTTGGATGACTTTGATGGATATGGTCCCTCTGCTCATAGTTGTTGAGCTAAAATATGACTTATATTTAAAATATATGCTTACTCATCATGTTTGTAATTCACTTTTTCAAAAAGAGTAGAGATGCTAATATTTATGCAATCTAGTTATTTCTATAGTAAAAAAAAGATGGAAAATTATTTTTTATTGTTAAAAATTAAAATACCATTATTAATAATCTTAGAACCTATATTGTCTCAAAACAATTGTGGTTCAATTTTAAGTTATATAGGCTTGATCTCAAACAATGTGAATTCGATTTATTATATAGAATTGGTTTGTGTTGTGTAGGAATAATCTGATAATATGTGTTCTTAAAAATTTGCTTGCCATTGCCTTCTTAGTTTCTTTTTTTAATTTTTAATTTTTTTGATGATCTAGGGTGTCCCCACAACTCGTACAGACCTTACAGCGCTCGAGTCCTTTGTAGACCCATCCAATCTTGTCTTGGGCTTAGATTTGTGTTGAGTTGGGGTCGAGTGATGCAAGACTAGTCCCTGGATACTACTGATTAGGGTCGAGCAAGCCAAGCAACCCATAAATCCGAGTGGCAAGAATCGATCTCAAGACCTATATGAGACGAACCCAAAACCCTTAACCAACTACGCCTCACGTCAGTATTTGAACTTAATAAGACAATACTTAGAAACATTGTTTAAGAGTTTATATATTCAACAAATGAACATGTTCTCTTAAGTCAACCCATCTTTTAATAAACTAGATCAATAAGACGGATATTATTAAAAACAAGATATACAAATACATAAATAACTTACATAATAATAACTAAATCTAATTCTTTATTATCTTGACAATTTACTTTAATATCCTCTATTTTCTAGAAAATATAATAAAATATACTAATTTCTCCATTACACTTTCACTTAATATCTTTGTTGGTCATACATAGGCAATATCTCTATTGGTTATGTGTTGAGAAAATATCTTAGAATAAAAATATCTGATATGTTTGAAGAGGTCAATTGGTTGGTGGCAAGAATCTACTAAAATTAAAATTAAAATTAAAAAGAAATGAAGAATAGCATGACTTGTTCCGCAACGTCTCTTTTTATGGGCGCCATGCTGACTCACCATTTTGTTGTGTCATGGAAAGATTGGACAAATCTAGCGAACCTATCCTGCTTTTGTCTTCCCCTTTACATTCCATCATGATTTTAGCGATAGTGACAATTTGAGGCCATCTCAATTAGTTATAACTATCTTTTCGCTGGTCAAACAATTTGTGGAGTTTTTTATTGATTTAGTTGGAGGAAAATTTGCACGCAATAAAGAAGAAGACACAATTATACGAGGCCACGTGTAGATTCACATTGTTCGTTGGACAACGTAAAAGATAGTTATCAAGTTGGGTGTGGAAAGTTCCATGCCCATTATTCAAGAATAATAACTAGATTTCCTTACCACTATTATTTAATGTAATGTAACTTTTTTAGTTTTTTTTTTTGGTTTCTCTCAATTGTAATATTTTTAATGTAAATTTTAAAGTCTCATTCAATTAAAAATTTAATAATTATAGCATTTATATATTAAGGATATCCAATGGTTATAGAGAGAATAAATTGAGGAATAGAATATAAATTGAGGAAGAGAATAGGAGATATATTATGTGATTTACAGAATTTATTTATATAGAATATTATCGATCTTTAGATTTATTAGATTCACAATATTGTTATTGAATATATGTTTGTATTTGCTTTCAGAATATTCTTTGGTAACAATATGATTTTTAGTTTTCTTTTTATTCCTAAGCATTTAATTAGAAATATACTTCATACAAATCATGAATGCATAATATTTTTATTCTAAGGATACATTGTAAGTAACGACTATTTACTTTTT
Source organism: Sequoia sempervirens (assembly GCA_007258455.2). Classification (NCBI taxonomy): domain Eukaryota; kingdom Viridiplantae; phylum Streptophyta; class Pinopsida; order Cupressales; family Cupressaceae; genus Sequoia; species Sequoia sempervirens. The sequence continues at coordinate 254,631 of VDFB02360698.1, read as the reverse complement.
AGAAAGTAATATAAATAATAATGAAAGCATATAAATGTTCCACAAGGAGGAAACTCTTTGTTATGGTCTTTTATTGGTAAGAATCTATTGCAAATCATAAACAATGTAAAAAATCACCAACATTTTAACAATTCATACATGATTAAATGGATTAATTTTTTTATTAAAATGCGTGGATTAGAAAAATGTAATGGATGAAAAAATGATATATGGAAAATGTCAATACAAGGTGATCTTTGTAGGCCATTTATGATTGTCTTTGAGGAAGAGGGATAACAAATGATGAAAGAAACAATCTTCCTAGTCAAGTAAAGCTCCATTATTGATTCATGTCAACTATTGTAACCCTTATATGCCTTTGGGGTATTCACATAGACTTATTTTTCTTCAATTGTCAAGCCAAAAAATAATTGGCACTTCCCTAGCATTGCCCATCAAGTGGAGAGGCATGCCAATTGAGAATGTTGATAGTAAGTATCTAAGAAATCTGGTGTTGCTTGGAAAGTTGAGAAATATGGCCCTCACTAATTTGAGAAACAATCTACCTAATTCCTATTGTTGAGATGAAGGCTTAAGATGCATGTGCACATGGAGGATTCTCAAAGTTGCTTCAATAAACAACCATTTCAAAATATAACTATTAATTAGTGAGAAAAATCTTGAAAGGGGTATTGATATTTCTAACCTTACTTTTGAATACAATGTCACCTTGGTCATATTTGCTACCTATAGTTGATCCTCTAATGTAACAAACTCATGTGATTGTTAACAACATCAAGTATAGAGAAGATTGTGTATCTAAATAACAAATGACATGAATGTTTATAATATAAAATTTTATAGATGTTTAAATGCTTACATCTTATTGTTGAAGATAATCTTGCATGAGGATCACATTCTTGGCCTCCATGCCATTGACTTGTTTTCATGACATCTACTTGGGCAATTGCAAACAAATACTATGAAACAAGAGAGACAAGTTTCTTACTTATGAGACCCTAGAAAGAAGTGATAGAGACACATAGGAGATAGGTACATGGGAGATGACAACAACAATATAATAGAATAAACTAATGCAAGACAAGTGGGTAGGTGGGTGAAGAAAAATGAGAAAAAAAATTAATAAAAATTCTATGGTGATGCATTTATTATCATATAGGCAAGAGAAATTGTAGGGAATATTTCAAGATTTGTGCATATGGTTGAAATTTTTAATAGGTACTTATTTCACTAATATGATGCCACTTATCACTTGTTATATTGATTAGAAAATTGAATAAGACTTTTATTTTTGAGATGGGGGTATGAAATGATTACCTAGACAATGTTATGAAAAAAACTATTCATGGAATGCTATGGTTGAGTACCTAGAAAAAACACCATTCTTGTATGCATCCACAATTTGATGCATCATTCTCTTGTGCCCCTCACATTTTAGTCCACTCAAGTTGATCATGAGGATGTTTATGTACAATAAAGTGGTGATTACCTTAGCGGTCAAGGAAAAGAGTCGCGTTTATATTGTCTTAACACATTCTTTGCAACTGTTACCTTGATGTGTCACATAGTAAATGATTTGGTGATTGAAAAATAAATGCAATTCCTTTTCCAAATAATTCTAATGATTGATTTATTTCCTCACATTAGACATTATTTTGATGTCCTGCAATTTTTTAGGACTAGATTTTGAAGCTTTCAAGCTTACACAAGAATCTTATTTTCTAACAAACAAAAATAAGGATAAATAATTACTTAGCTAATATAAAATAATGAATATTAAAAGGAAGATGATAATGGAAACACTTCCTATACTAATAAATGGAGAGATACTTGTATCTAAAATATAATCTATCTAGCAATTTCAAAAGAAAATATGCACAAAAAAATAATGCCACGATAACATCCTGCTTAGCTTAGGAAAACCATTTCAAAAAAGCCTCACCTCCAAATCTCAAGCAAATGTTTTCATAGTTCTAATCGAGTTACAATACATCCACAATATGAAGCCTTCATAGAAGAATAGCCTGGAACATAAGTCCAAAGAAATTTTGACAACATAACCCCCTACAAAAATTATACCATACTACATTTTGATTGTGGGCACTATCCCTAAAAAAATATATTAGAATAAAAATATGTCCCTAAAAAATGGCACTTGAATCCCTATGAGGAATTCCATTACCCAAATCCTTATGAGAAATTCCATTGCTCAAATCCCTATGAGTAATTCCATTGGCCAAATCCATAATGAGTCAACATTCCAATATTAGAAGATTCTCTTACACTATCATAATTTATCATAACCAACTGACCAATTTTAGCACTTCATTTTGGCTCCATTATACCATTCATGATGTATTATGATGTGTCATAATATTGATCAAGATTGCAATATAACTACTCTATAATCATGCTCTTACACATCATAGAATGTGTCATAAATAACATCCATCTTATAATGCGATAAGATGTTCCTACACATCATGATGACATTAGATGACCTTACAACCTATTACACATATTACAATTCATATTGATGCATGGCAAAGAATTCCAACTCAAAGTGGGACACCCTCTTTCCCATGTGAGAATAAAATAATAAATAAATACAACTAATTAATAATTATGAAATATTGGAGTGAAAGGTTGAGACACCTTTCCAATAAAGAGTTCTTGTTTAATAGAAACAATAAAATGTCATAAGAAAATATATTTATTTATTTCATGGGGTAAACCCACAAAAGTGGTTTACAATTGGAGTGAGGAAGGAAAAGTTGAAAAAATTGACCCCATGGCAAAAAAAATCGTTTTTGGGGTTCAAGCGAACCCATTTAATGAAATGCCCCACCATTCCCACCAAAAAAGACATGGAAAAACCCTTTTGAAAGGGGGTTCGAGCGAACCTGGGTTTGAATGAACCCTGATTCACTCGAACCCCCCTGGTTCGAGCAAACCCCCTTTTCCCACCTTCCTGCTCTCTAGCACACAAAAAATCAGAATTTTTGCCCTTCAAAGCTTGGGTTGAGGATGAAAATAGAGGATACTTCACAAACCCAATTGGAATCAAGTAGTCCTCAAAATGAGCTATCCAACGACTATAATTTTAATATGTTTTGGTTTTATTATGTATTTTTTTATAGTTTTATTAAACATAGATTTTTCATCGAAAATCAAGCTCTTTGTTCTCACATGTGGAAAAATAGCATATTATAAATTTTTTTTGAAAAATATGAGTGCACCAGATATTGAAGTTCTTGATCCAACAAAAATAAAAATTGAATTTCGATACATACAAAAAAAGTTACGTGTTATAACCTATATCTGAATTGTAATTGGTTTGACTTCGAAACTTGATTAAGGAAAAAAATTCAATAAAACACTATCTAACCAATTGGAAGCACTAGATATCGAATTACAAATCTAAATTCAAAGAATTGGAATTTTATCCTTCATGGAAACAAAATTATGCGTTATACGGTGAGGTCACTCCTTAAAAATGTTGTTTTATGAAAAAACTAGTTTTCAAGGGTGAAGCCATAATAGTGGTTTACAATTTGATGGAGGAAGGAAAATTGAGAAAAAATGACCCCATGGCAAAAAAATTGGTTTTAGGGATTCGCATGAACCTACAAGTTCGACCGAACCATAAAGGGGTTCGACTGAACTAGGGTTCGAGCGAACCCATTAATTATTGGGCCCACATTTCCCGCCCAAAAAATAAAGGAAAAATTCATATTAATGAGGGTTCGAATGAACTAGGGTTCGAATCCCCTTTTCCCTAATTTTTTAATTTGTTCACACAAAAAACCTAAATTTTTATGCTTTCAAGCTGCGGTTGAGGATGAAAATGGGGGAATATTTAGAAACCAAACTTGGAATCAAGTAGCCTTCGGAACGTGCTATCCAATGAATATAATTTTAATATGTTTTGGTTTTATTATGTATTTATTTTTTTAGTTTTATTAAACATAGGTTTTTCATCGAAAATGAAGGTCTTTGTTCACACATGTGTAAAAATAGCAGATTATCAACAAAACAAAATTGAAAAATATGAGTGCACTAGATATTGAAGTCCTTGATCCAACCAAAAAAAAAAAATTGAATTTCGATATATACAAAAAAAGTTATGCGTTATACGGTCGCGCTGTCTAAATTGTCATTTGATTGACTTTGAAACTTGATTAAAGAAAAAATATTCAATAAAAGAATATCTAACCAAGTGGAAGCACTATATATCAGAGTCACAAATGTAAATTCGAAAGAATTGGAATTTTATCCTTCATGGAAAAAAAGTTATGCGTTATACGATGTGCGTCACTTTTTAAAAATGTTGTTTTTTGAAAAATATCAGTTTTTGTGGGAGATGGAAAAATAAGTGCAATCTAATTTTAAAAAATTTGAAAAAAATATTTTTAGAATCTATAGACAAAATGTGACGAGACTCTAGTTTGCATCATCTTCATATTCCTCATGGTTTAGCCGCTATAGGTGCCTGAATGTGAAGATTTAGTTAAAAATTAAAAATTCAGTGTCTAGTTTGGCCAAAAATTGTAAACCACTATTGTGGGATCACCCTCAAAGGAGATGGAAAAAGAAGTGCAATCTGATTCCAAAATTTTTGAAAAAAATATATTTAGAATCCACAGGAAAAATGTGAAAAATCACTAGTTTGCATCATCTTCAAATTCCTCACGGTTTAGCTGCTATAGGTACTCAAAAGTGAAGATTTAGCTAGAAAAAATTATTTTAGTGTCTAGTTTGGCCAAAAATTGTAAACCACTATTGTGGGATCACCCCATGATAAAGTACCATAATCAACCCCCATGGTGAATATGCTCCATTGGTAACCCTTTAAAGATTCAAGAGTCAAATAATTAATCATATCTAAACATTTCTAATTTAACTATCATTCTTGAATTATTAGGATCCCTCTAGTTCAATAATCTATCTTAAATATTTTCAATGGTAAAATTGCATGCCACTTTTATTTAGTTTGTTTATATTTTTTATGGAAATATTAATGTAATAATATAATTATAAAATATATATTTTTGTGCTAAATTTGATTCACAACTTGATTCTTATCTATATTATTCTACCCCATTTGCATTTACTTCCATTTTCTCCCTACATTGAGATCACCACTTTATCCCTTTAGATGATTTCTAAGTAATGTGGGATTCATCCAATTCAATCTTAAGGAGTGCTAAAATGATCCCTAAATCCTTAGGTTTTAATTCCAAATTTAAACCTTCTTGCCTAGGTTAATACTAGTCATTATGAGCTAATTTAGCATACATTTCACCTTCAAACATGTTGCCATGTCATAGTGAAAATTAAAGATATTAAGTGTGCACTTAAACACATGTCTTTTCATTAAGGAATGAAGAAGCATAGTTAGAGAAAACTTCACTTCTAAAGGTAATGAAGGAATTGGGTCTACAACATCATCAAATAGGCTACCTGCATATTTGTGAATGTTTTCTTCAATCTTTCTTTCTCATTAATTTGGTCCATTAAGGGGTTTGACCTAGGATAATTCATTCATATATTAACTTGGAAAACCCCTAAATGATGTCTCTAAACACCATGTTGATAAATTCAAATATCTAGAAGTGCAAGGCAAGCAAATTTTCAAGTGCACATTCTATCAAATCATTCACATGGGTCTCATATCAATCCTACTTGGTAGATTAAGTTTGCAACACTTTTGATTAGCCCCACAAGACCTACAATGATCCATAATTTTTTATACTAGATTATACTCTGAAACATATAGCAAATAAATAAAATAATTTCATAACAATGATAAATTGATTCAAAACAATATTAACTTTGTTCTTTCATTATTAATCGTAGAACTAAATTGTAATATTCTTTTATTTAATTATCACATTTCTCTTAATTCAATTGTCATTCTAAACTCTTTTATCTAAATTAATTATATTTATTTAATTTCATATATTTAATTAATCTAGGTAAATCAATGTGCACATTTTTTTTAATATTTTAAACTAACTTTAAATTCAATACCCTTATATATCATTATTTTTATATTATTTCATATTTATAAAATATGTTTATATCTAGTTTAACAATATTAACAAAGAATTATAAAAACATCATTCATAGGACTTTAACATATATGCATTATATTTAATATATATTTGGTAAGGGAAAATAAATCTATTTGATAAAAGTGTTTAGGTTAATTAAATAATATATAATTAATCCAAATAAATGAATTAAGATTGTAAATAATAAATATTAAATTAATTGAGAAAATTAAATAAATTTAAATGTAATATTTATTTAGATTTTAATAATGTGAAAGTGATGTTAAGTAATAAGAATAAATTTTTCCTAATATTAAAAATTTAGGGTCTAATTAGATGAGTGTTTTAGAATATGCAAATTATCTGTGCTTTTCTCTAATTTAGATTTATGCCTATGGTATTTAATTGATGTGTAAATCTAAAATTGTACTCATGGGAATGAATTGGCTAAAAATTGACTGCTGGAATTTGCTCACGTTGATCTTCTAGTATCTAATTTTAGTAAGGATTGGCAAATTTTACAAACACCTTTAGAGAATCTATTGAGTTATGAGGGTAGTGTTATTCTTAGCTAGACTCCTAGTTGGACTAAGCAATGACTTTGGAACAATGGTTGAAGACAACAAGTGGGGGCACAATGGACCTAGGATGATATATATTGATGCAATTCTTTAATAATACTATTATGATGTGTTCATAAAAAAACTTATGATAAATGATCTTCAATGATTCTTAGAATCCTTGATGATCTAAACATGCTCTAAAATGGATGAATGGATGTCTTTAAATACAATATTATAACATACAAATATTCATTAGATCATCTCACAATAGTTATTTAAAAGATTAATGAAGTATAATTTGAAAATTCACATTTACGATTATAAAAATAACTTTTATTTTTAAATAAATTAACACTCACAAATCTAAATCAAAACAATAAATAGGTAGCTACATATTGAAAGCAATATTTAAAAATAAATGATGATACAACCTGAATATGATGATGTTTTGAACTAGATTCAGACAAAAATATATTATTTATAAACTTGTTATTATCTTAAAAATACAAAAGATGGGCATGCCAATTTTTCCTCTTACTAAGTATAGATAAAACTATATATATTATTATTTATAAACTTGTTATTATACTAAAGATACAAAAGATGGGCATGCCAATTTTTCCTCTTACTAAGCATAAATAAAACTGTGTGTCTTCAAAATATAAGTGCAAGTTGAAGAAGACGGCGTAGAGGCAAGACTTAAAAAATATTTCACATTTAAAAACATGAAAACGGCCGTCAAATTTAAAACAGGTGTTAGACAATGTCCTTGTAGCACGAGTACGACCATTACTAAAGATGTTCGTTTAAGAAATGTTCATTTATTTTTCAATTGAATGATAAGACTTTTACACGCTTCTTTTTTCCAAAGTTTTTCCATGTGAATAAGGAAAACTTTTCTTTTTTAAAATTGTGGTGGAAGAATCTTATTCTCAACCACTCAAAAGTTTCTTATAATTAAATTTGTGGTCTATTTTGGCATCTTTCTTTTTCATGTGTACTTCCTTGGAGTATAGTTCATGACAAACATTGTCTCCTTGCCCACATTCTCCTTAAATGGTAGATTCTGGGAATATCCCATCTCATCCAATAGGACTTTAGATTGCTTTTAACATTTTAATATTTGTATTTTTCTTATTTCATTAGGTTTTATAAATTGTTGTGAGTATAGAAGAGTTGGAGTGTAAGCATCACCAAAGTTGAAGTGTGCAAATCTAGTGGATTGTGGGAGTGTAGGAGGTGTAAGTTTGAGTATAAGAGATGCTTAAGAGTTAGGTGTATATGAGGTATTTAGTGTTATTTTAATGGAATTTCTTAATAAAGATTAAGAATTATTTAGAATTGGAGTAAAAAGGTTACTACTACTTAGAGTATAAAGATTGCATAAAGTTTAAGTATAGTAGTTGTCAAGAAATGTCAAAGAAATTAATCTTATTAAAAGTTAGAGTATAGAAGTTGTATAGAGTAAAATTTGGTATTTTTTTTAATGTATAGTAGTTGTTAAGAGTTGCTTAAGAAATTAAGTGAACACTTGTTTATGTTAATATAATGTTGAAAATTGTATGCCTAACACTTTTGTCTTCCTGTTTTGACCTACTTTAACTCCTTTGTCACAATGTCTAGTGTACAAGTGTTGTATTTGTGGAGTTTAAAGTTGTCAAATAACACAAGCCTTGATTAATTTGAAGTCACTTTACTCATCCCATTCTATAGTTTTATCTTTATTTACCCAAGGTTATTTCTGGAGGTGCATATTTGACCCCCAAACTTGCAAAACCAAATTTAATTATGAGCCCAAGATGGCACTTTCTAACTAGTTCTTGTTTGTTGACTTGAACAGGTATAAGATATTCAAATTGGTTTGGTAGGGCATTGTATAAAAGAACAACACATTTGAGTAATCTAGGAAGGATCCAAGACATACATTAGAACATCATCTAATGGAATTGGATCAACATTATTAGTAATTAGCATCAACATCAACATTGATAAAAATTGATCAAGCATTTACATGGTTGCTTGAAGTCTCATTGATCTTGCCTAAAATCATCAAATCAACTTTAGAAGTTTAATTAAGATGAACAAACTTTACATAACAAACTTCTACAATATCTATAAATACCATCCAATTTCATATATAGCCAAGAAAAGAAAAAAATTGAAAATTAGAAGCATCTAGATCAAATCCACAAGAAAAGGTCAAATATGCATATAAAAGAGACCGATTTTATAAATTCAAGGATCATTTTTGTAGCCATGAAATGATCTAAAGAAGCATACAATGTGTTTATTAGTTTGATAACAATTGTTTGAAAAAATTATAAACATGAGCTACAATGATGAATCATGAAACACCATCAATCATAGTTTATTTAACATCAAACTCCTAACTAAGTATGTTTATTTTATTAATTAATTTTAGAAATTATTTATGGATATGCTCATGTAATAGTACCATCTACTCTAATATCCATGTAAACTTATTTGTTATTACATGTTTTCTTTAGTCTACCCTAGATATTTTATGTAGGGAAGTTTTATTCTCTTGTGCATATTTTGGTAACCTAACATTTTATATTGCTCTTAAGGTTTTTCCTTTTATGTTATTGTTAAATAAATATGATAGTATTTGATTTTTATAATTTTAATTTTATATATGATCAAGGTTTGGATCCACCCTCACTTATATTTCATTATTCTATCTCGATCAAGGTTTGGGATATCATAATGTACTATCCTTACTTGCCTACCCTTTTGTGTGCCTTGTTGCTAGATAATTCACCATTGGTTCCCACATAAATTTATCTTTAGCCCCTAGCAATGCACAACTCATATGTTTTGATGTATCATATGCTTTCTTGCAATTGATCTTCCCATACTTGATTAGCTCATGTGCCTTTGTATCCCATAAATGGTGACGCATTTTCTATAGATGTATTATTCCATTATGTATATGTATTTTCATCATTCATAGAGTTGGTTATTAGTTTTCCCTCTCTATTATTTATACTCAATTTACTTGATCATTTTTTCCCCATGACTAGTGATAGTGATTCTCGTAACCTTTGTGACGCTTTACCTTTGAGTACCTTTCTTACATTGCATGGTGATGAGATTACACTCTCTTTAGTTAAGATTTTTTTTGATGAGCCTTGTAGGGTTGTTGTTTCTATATATCATGATAGTATTATTTCTATACTCTTAGGCTCATGTTCCTTTGATGTTGCATCTCATGAGGAGCCTAGGGATAATGATTTGTTTCATTTATTGTATTTTATTTATGATGATGAAGTTCCTTATGATGATAGTTCTTTATCATCTTCAATTAATTATATTGATGCTCAAGATGATCTTGTGCCTTATGATAATATTATTTTAGAAAATCTCATGTTGTTTCTATAAATGGCATTAATGATTCATTGATTAGTACTACTTTACAAGGTGAAATTATCATCCTTAGTGAGGAGTTATCGCTTGATGACTTTGATGATTCATTGATTAGTACTCTATATTATAAGGTGATATTCTTGCCCTTAGTGAGGATTTATTGCTTGATGAATTTGATGATACCAATGATGCATCTTTACATGTTAAATCATGCTTACTTACAAATTATGAGTACATAAATTTGATGATATATTATTGATGAGCACATGCGAGATTACTTTATTTGATGAATCGTTTAAATGGTTTGATTCATCTTGTATGATTTATAGCTCATCATGATATGTATAGCATGTGATTTTATTACATGTTTGCCTTGTGACTCCCCTAGAGTGACCAAGGATGGTTTGGACTTCTCTATACCTTCTCATGTTTCATCTTTTAATGCTTTCTCATCCTTTTAATTAGATATTCATACAGTTTATTATTGTATATTTCATTTGTTTCCTACTATTATCGATTCACACAAGACTAAGCCTATGTTCCATTCCATGCCTAATCCATTTAGACATAAACTAGTATTTTATGGTAGAATCAATTCATCTAGGCCTAAGCCTATGTGCCATGTTATACCTTATTTGATTAGGCCTAGAACCGTAGTCCATAAGGCACCTCCTTCATAACATTATCATGCAATTGGTTATATTTATTAGAGGAGGGTTATAGTATGTAAATCATTATCCAAATTAACTAATTTTCAACCTAGTAATATTAATCTTTTCGTACACCTTTACAATTAACAACCAAGGCACATAAAAGGGAATGATAACACTGATCAACTAAATAATACACATGATAATTTATTCCTCTTGGGGAATTACAACGTATCTCACCTACATATAGAGATACTTAGAAAAAGGATTTAAAAATATTTAAGTGAATTAAAATAATTAACCATAAAAAGTTGCTTCTATATGATAGAATCTATTGGAGTAGTAGTCAAAAGCATGACTTTGTCTTTTATTTTATAAAACTCCCACCTAATTTGGTTATTAGTGAGCACTTCACTTTACAAATTATGATGAAGCATATTGATATTAATTTAAAATGTTCATTAGTTGATAATGGTTCTAGTTTGAATATATATAACAAGGATTATTTGTACAAAAGTTGTAATTTGACATGTCAAAATTACTAAGATCAATTAGCATTTATGGGCATTATCACTCTTCCTATTGCACTCAAACCACTTATTGTTAATTGTGTTATTGAGTCATCAATGAATACATGCTATGAGAGAAATATTTTTCATTCTTCATTCAACTCTACAATTTAAACTTAAAAATAAGAGGTGTATTATACAGACAAATGATAATCTATTTAGTCATTATTAGATGATAGATGAACCTAAAGTTGTTTTTGCACAAAATTGACCAATAAAGAGGCATGTAAATAAGAGAAATAAAACCAAAAAGAAAAATAAAGATGCTAAAGGAGAATCCAAGGTGAAGCATATAGAGGAATATTCCTTGTGGAGTGATAATGCTACATTAGTAGACAATTGAGACATATTAGATTTCACATCTTCCTATCTAATAAAATATAGGATTGATCTTAGAGATTTTAATATACCCCCTCTTTATATGGATTATGGTTGTGTGCTTATCAAGCAACACAATGAAAATAATGATATATAATTAACTTTTGTATGTGACAATGATTTAGAGGGTAGTGCTTCTATTATTGATTTTTCCACTTCATCTATAACACTTGAACAACTATATATGATCTTGAATATAATACAATGAAAAAAAATCTATAAAGGAAAAATACTAAGATGACATGAAAATAACATTTTTGAGTCAATTGGGTTGCAATTAGATAAATGTTCAAAATGAAGGTACTTGTTATGTGCTAGAAATCAAGAAATGGTTGAAATATCCAAAAAGAAAAAATTATAACATTTGATGTCTATGATTTATATAGATATGGGCTTCAATGATACATTTTTTACACACATGCTTACAAATATTGCAATATGTCTTACATATAGGGCTTCATTTATAATTGATTATAAGGTTTCTTCTCATGTATTGATTGACACCTTATGATAAAGACTTAAATGTGGTCTATAGTGTTTATTGATTTATCAACATATATATGTGTATATGGTTAGTTATAAGAACCCTATAATTTACATACATGCACATAATAGTATCAAAAAATAGAAACACAAAGCATATAATCATAAAAAAATACATCATGAGCCAATACATGTAAAACCATATTATACATGTATATCTTTTATGTCAAAATATGTACAATCTAATGTCTAAAATAATATATGAAGGGGGTAGTGATCGCAAGGATTGCTCTCTCACCTCACTCGTCTTACTCCCCATGGACCTCATCCTCATGAGTGGCTTAGTCCTACTCCTACCTTGGGACTTACTCATTAATGTTCAACCATCCACAATAATTATCCAATCTCCACAAGTTGTCTTATAATTTTAGGTTGTAATGTTAGATATACTCTTGAAAGAGGGTTGTGCCTACACCATCACCTATAGGTAGGGTCATGAAACTCACCTATGCTTGTTCTGACTTTATTCATAACCCATCTCTTTACCCATAGAGCATATATCTCTACCTATAAAACACATCTCTTTCCCTAGATCTTATCTCACTTTGCTTGTAACTCAATGCATTCAATTATAATTCATGTGTGCTACTTGTGCTTGACTAACTAAATAAAAAGGGACATAAAATAACATTTGTACACATGATATTGCTCTATCTACTCTACTAGTATTATGGGAACCCCTTTAGTGAATAACTCCATACTAGAAAAAGTAAACCTGGACTCATCTACACTAATCACATGCCAAAAATCTAATATCAACACTTCATCTTATATACATAATGCTCTTTACCAATACAATACTCATAAAAATATCTCCCCCCATTATGTGGTATGATGATAAGAAGAAAAATATCTACCTTTAATGGACAATCCCAAGATCTTTCAAACATTCTCTAATTTAAAGTTATGTGATCTAACTTGTGGGTAAATGGAAGGTTTTTGAGTCTAAATCCCATTACTTTCTAATATAGTGAGCATGCATACATCATACAATTTTTTTGGTAAATTGCTTTTATATGAAGCCAACCATGTATAATATCTTTGATATGTCAAGGGTCCTAATATTCATAAACTATCCAAGGGTAGTTGTGTGATTGTTTGCAAATGTCTAGCTCATTCTACATTGATGAAAAGTATATATTTTTGTATTAGTACCTCAATACAATCACCAATAAAATAAATCAAACTATAAAAACCGCTAAACATTGGTAAATACTTAGTATAAAAATCATGGGTTCAAATTCATGGAAATGCAATTACATTTATGAAAATAATATCAATTCTATAGATTTTGGGTCAATTTTGTGAATGTATGAATATCCCAATAAACTATTTATCCTTATTTAGCGATATTCTAAACAATTTTAAAAAGAAATTAAAAAGCTCAAAATTGATGAAAACTTGGAATTATTGACCTTGAGGCCTCTTGAGTCGCTATTTCTAGGCTCATACATGGTTGGCATGATGTGTAACTAATCCTCTCTAATGGGGCATGATGATCTTCCTTTGGGGTCTCTTGTAATAATTAATGTAAATGTTAAATGTCCATTTCACCTTTTACACTTCTATATATAGAAAGTGGAGTATTCTCATTTTGATGCACCCCTTTGTGCCAATATGTATGCAAAACTATGTTATTTTCATAGCGATCCACCTTATTGGCCATGACATTTGACTATTTAAATATTTTTGCAATATTTTTCATGAGATAATTTATTATAGTGAGGCTTTATGAGACAACATGTACATACACAACTAGTCGTCGATAGTTTATCTTTAGATGGTACACCAACATATTTGATTAACAATTTATGCCTAAAGCATTTCATGATGGCATCATTTATTATGTGTGACTTTTTTTATTTACATCCTTTAGGATATGCTTGAATGGCTATGCTTGCATGCTTACATGTTATATGACATCTCTTTGTGCTCATATGGTCTATTTGGAATTCTAGCTATTGCTTCTTGGTCCTCATGATTGGGGACAAAATTGGAGCATCTCATTTCCCTATGATACATTTTCTTACATGATTACGTTTGTATTATCTTATCTTATAACTATCACACAATATTACATAACATTTGTTACATGTTTAATGAGATCTATAACATCCTATATTTTTCTTCTCTTGCAATTCCTTGCATCCCTTGTATGCAATTAGTTGTGGATTCTTGTTAGATGCTACTCATGGAACTTAAGTTGCACTTGCAAGTAACAAGATGAAGTGTTCATTACAATGAGCATGCACAATTTTTTTTGTCCATATCTGCCTTCATGTTGGCTACTTTTTACTTTGAAATACAAGGGGAAAAATTTAATGGTAAAAATTGCATGCCTATCCCTTTTCTTTTTTGTTTGGATTCACCTCGACACATTTCTCCTGTGCAATGGATAGATTTTACCTTCCCTTACCTTGGGTCATTTCCATTAGAGCATATTTGAGTCTCAAACATGTAAATTCAAAATTAACTATGGGCCCAAGACAAATCCTTTCCAATTAGTTGTTTTTTGATAACTTGATTCAAATTGGTGCACTAGGGAACATTGTAAAAGGGAAAGCCCTAATTGATTTGAATTGTCTAGGAAGGATCTAGGATATACATTGAACCATCATTCGATAGAATTGCAACATCATTACAAACACTTAACATTACCATCAACACAAATAAGAATGTATTAAGCATTTGATGTGGTTGCTTGAAGTCTCTTTGACCTTGTTTAAAACCATGATATCGGTTCCAATATTTTACTAAGGAGAACAACCCTTACCTAACAAGCACCCACAATATATGTAAATAGCATCCTTTCACATTACAAGTTGAGATACATAAGGTGAGTGGAAATCTAATGTTTAGAAGTATCTAGATTGAATTTGCAAGAAAAGATCAAATTTATAAATGAGAAATTAATGCCAAAAATAAAAAGATCAGTCTTACAACCATGAGAATGACCTAAAATATCATATGATAAATATTCGATTAAATAGTAACTATCTAATAAAATTTTATACTTACATTACATTGACAAATCACAAAACACCATTTATCATATTTTTTTAGATCAAATTTAAAACTATATATTCATTTTATTTATTAATTTCAAAAATTATTTACAAAATTATTTATATAATATTATTATTTCAACTCTAATGTCTAAATAAACTAATGTAAAGAGTTGCTTTAAGTAGACAATAATTAAATTACAACAGTCATAGATGCTTTAAGTAGACAAGAATTAATTTACAATAGTCATCAATAATTAAATATAAAAGATGATAAAAGTTAAAGTAAGATTCTCTTAAAAAAAAGATTGTCAAAACTTTAAAGTATAATAATTTCAATATCTTAAAATAAGACATAAAAAAATAAAGATTGCAAAAGTAATTTTAAAAAAATAACCTATACATATTAAAACCTTATAAATAATATGATAATTTATATATTTTTGTTTCATATTACACATAGTTGAATTTTAAGATGTTAGTTTTTAATATGATTTAAGAGTATAAGTTGTAGTTGTAGTTTTTAGGTTACAAATTAAGGATTGAGTAACATCTATTTTATCAAGATTTGTTATGGATACTTGATCGAAATCTTATCTCTTATAATATCAGACCTTACACCCAACAAAATTTGATCATAATAAACTCTTTCAAAACCATTCAACTTCAACAAAAACTCTTTGACAAAATACACATATTTTTCTCCTTGAGCTCTTTGCTTTTCATCCTCATGATGAATCATTGATCTGAAACGTTATGCAAAAATTATTACGCAATGAATCCAGAGTACATAAACAATGTGAATTGTGGAAACTTGATATCATCAATTAAAAACAAAATTTGATCATAATAAACTCTTTCAAAACCATTCAACCTCGACAAAACTCTTTAACAAAACAAACATGTTTTTTAAACTACTTAAATAATAATCTATATTATAATTAAAAACTATTCAAACTACCCTTAAAAATGAACACCAAAGTAGATGGTCAATTTACCTCTACACTATGAGTTATTATAAAATGCTGATTTTATCACATTTTAAAGCGTTTGTTCAACATTCTCTTTCTTAAAATATAGAGCATTGGCCAATTTGGGTTTATTAATTGCTTGAAACCCTGACTCTTGTTTATTGCTGCCGTCCACTGTAGACTGTCTGTCTAGGCTGCTTCGCAGCATGATTTTAGTAATTTTATATTTTTATTCAATAAAAAATAACAACCAATCCCCGCTCCCAAACATTTAGCCATTAAAACATTTAACTTGGTCAGAGAAAAATGAGGAGTTTTGGGTTTTCACATTCAAAAACAGTTTTTTCTTGCGTTAAAGCATAAAGAATCTTTGCACTGAGAGGTTTCCAAGGCTCAATTAATTTTTTAATCCTAGATAATCGTCAACATCATTAAAGTGTGTGCCGCGTTCTTGGATCCCGCGGCATAATGTTGACGCCAAAACAAATAAAAATCGAAGCACAGAGCCTTAAAAATGTACGGGTATGACTCACCTTTAAAAAAATTAATTATTCTGTTCAGACAGCCCCAAAAGACTTAATTAGTTTACCTTCCAAGCACGGTAAAAAAATCCCATGACTTTGCCTATAATTCTCCGCATCTATCCCTTCACTGGATCTACCTCTTGCTGCTGCAGCAAAGGCCTTCATGGTTTTTGTAGCAGCACTTGGGAGAGTCCCAGTGAGAAAGAGGGGAAGTCTATGTGAAACGAATTTTGTTTGGGTGGGCATAGGGATTTAGTTCCAAAAAAAGAAGGGAATTCATACATAGACAATGGGTCAGAATCTGAGCTGCAGGGTAGCCAGTGAACAAGCCCTCGTCGCTGCAGTACAGGAGGGGGATTCGCCTATGGTGGAGGCCTTGCTTGATAAGGAACCCAATTTAATTAAACACTCTACAGTTTTCCAAAAACAGTCTCCCTTGCATTTAGCTGCTGCCAATGGCCAGATCGCAGTATGTTTTAGTAGATTTATGTCTTGATTTTTTGGTTCTGTGGATGGTATTTTATTTGCTTCTCGAGTGTAGTGATTCATCGAGATGGTGGGTGTTGCAGATTTTGTCAATGCTGTTGGACAGGGGCATGCAAACTGATGTCTTGAATAGAAATAAACAGGTGGGTGTCCACGAATTGGAGGTTTTAATCTATAGGATTTGTAAATTTGTGTGTTGTGGGGGATGGTTTATTAGATGGACTTTTTTTTGGTCTGTGGGTGCAGACTCCTCTGATGATGGCTGCAATGTTCGGGAGAGTTTCCTGCATTGAGAGGCTCCTGCAAGCTGGTGCAAATGTAAGTTTAATGGGTGTTCCTATTTTTGTGTCTTGGCTTGTGTTTTGTTTTTAATGGGTGCTTGTTTCTCTTTCGCGTGTCTTGGCTTGGGCTTTGTTTTTAATGGGTGTTGGGCATCGGTGGTTTTTTGTTTGTTTTTTTATCAGGTTTTGTTGTTTGATTCATTGCATGGGAGAACTGGCCTGCATTATGCTGCAAATCATGGGCACACTGACTGCTTGGAAGCTATTCTTTCGGCTGGACAGTTAGCCCCTGTTTCAGATTCGTGGTGAGTGTTTTATTCATTTTTAACCCCTTCTTCTGTTTCCCTTAAAGTGATCTGATGATGCTAGGGAGTGGTCATGTGTCCCTTACAAATGGAGTATGCCACTGTTTTTGCACAAATTTAGTCTCTTTCAATTAGAGGTCACCGGTCGAAGATCTATGGAGTCATAACTTCCATAAACAGTAGATCCAAAGGATTACTACTAACAATTCTTAAAAAGGAAACACAAAATATGGATCTCAGAAGACAATTGTTGGCAATCTCTAATATTCCGGGAACTACGGCCTTGAAGATAATTGTTGACAATCCTCAATGATGAAGAACTAGGCCCTTGACAGTCCCCAGGATGGAGAATGCGAATTTCTTTTGTTCTTGCACTCGTAGAACACTACACTTGCTAAATGGTCACCCTTTGCCAACCCGGGTCATGAGTTACAGATCTATGGAGTCATCAGTTCCATAGATAGTGAATCATAAAGAATACTGCTAACAATCTCTATTAATGGCTTCATGTAATATTCACGTCTAAGACCACTGTTGCCAAAACCCAATACACTGGAAACTGGGTCTAAGATCATAGTTGATAATCTTTACTAATGACAGATTAGCGCTTTGACAATGCCCCATAATGATATATAGTATACTACTTGCTGTTCTTCCGCGAAATGAGTTTCCTTCGCTAAACCTGTCATCAGTTGTAGATCTCTGTAGTCATCACTTGCATGGTTAATAGATCTTCAGGAGTACTGTTACACTCCCAAGTAATGGCGACTTCAGCGACGCTCGCGGTCAATACCGGAGCAATATATTTGAAGACCATAGTTGAAAATCCTCATTAATAGGGAATTGAGGTCTTGACAATCCACAAAAATGGGGAAATGGGACATATGCCTGCGATTGTAGAGCTGCCAAAATTCTCACGCTTATGAAATACGATAAAGGTCTCAATGATCACTTCTGGCAATTCCAGTCTGGGAATTAGGTTAACGAAGACACCGATAACAACTTCAATAATGGGGACTTAGAGACTTGCCAACGCTTCTAAAATGTGTAGTAGGACCTATGCCTATTGCATATCATAGATAAATCATTCATATTCTAAGATTTTATATTGTTGTTTGCTTTTTATGCAAGCCTGAAATTGGTTGATGTTCTATCTGCAGGGGATTTGCTCGGTTTGTAAATGTTAGAGATGGGAGCGGAGCTACTCCATTGCATCTTGCTGCCAGAATGGGACATCCAGAGGCTGTTCATTTGCTGCTAGGAAATGGGGCTTTAGTTTGTGCATCTACCGGAGCTAATGGGTAAGAGACAATCCATTGAATCCATAGTTGGAGAAGCTTTTGTTATTGCAAAGCCTTTGGTTCACTGTTGGACAAGTTTTTATAATTGCGACAAGTTCACTAAACCTTTGCTTTCATTAAAATCTGTAAAATATCTACCGCTTTCATTAAACCTTTCCTTTCATTAAAATCTGTAAAATATCTTCTCAAGAGACTTTGTTGAAAGCATATTACTTTCACGAACAGCATGTTTCGAACATGTGGAAAATTTGGCAAACTTTGCATTTCTAAGTTTCATAATGCATGATCGCTGCCAAGTTTCTTACACAAAAAATGGTGGAAGTTAGCATTTCTATGTTATGTCTTGCATGATGCCTACCTTGCCAGGATATTATCCACCAACCAATCTTGACTGTTTTTTCTTATAGACGGCCAGGGAGCACCCCTCTGCACTTTGCTGCTAGAGGAGGCAACTTGGATTGTATACGGGAATTGCTAGCTTGGGGTGCAGACCGAATTCAACGAGACTCATCAGGGTAAGATCTTGATTAACTTTATTGAAAACATAACCTTGTTTCACCAATATACCCTCAAATTTATCACATTTTTGTTATTCTTATGGATATAGCTGCATTTAATCAGAAAAAGCTAAAATGATCCAGCAAATATAAGGGTGCCATTGGACATTTATTATTGTATCCTTCTTGGCAGGCGCATACCTTATGCAGTTGCTCTAAAGTTTAAGAATAGAACGTGTGCAGCATTACTGAATCCTGGTGCAGCGGAGCCATTAGTTTGGCCTTCTCCATGGAAATTTATAAGTGAACTCAATCCCGAGGCAAAGCACTTATTGGAAAAGGCCTTGATGGAGGCAAATCGAGCAAGAGAGAAAAACATATTGTTTGGATCTGCCTCTTCAGCATCTTCTTCTGCAGATCAAGAAGACAGCGTCGATGATTGCCTTTCTGATGTATGTTCATCCTCCTCATCTCCATATAACTAATGGCTTGATGTAGTTTCTGATAGAATTAGGCCAATATTGGACTTCAAATTATGTAGTTTTTTTCAATAGAATTAGGCTAATATTGGAGTTAAAATTATATAGTTTTTTTCAAATGCCAAGAAATGGATGTTGAAACTGATCATGTGTTATGCCAATCTGCAGGATAGTGACAGTGGGGTTTGCTGCATTTGCTTTGATCAACTATGCACCATCGAAGTTCAGGACTGTGGCCATCGAATGTGTGCTCTCTGCACGTTGACATTGTGCTGTCACAATAAACCAAATCCTACTGTAGCATCTTCTTCTCCTCCTGTCTGCCCTTTCTGTCGCAGTAGTATAGTACAACTGGTGGTTGTCCCTGCAAAAGAGGCCAGTGTGGACACAGAATCTTCAAAGATGCACAAACCAAGACAGTCAAAATGTTTGAGTGAAGGAAGTAGTAGCTTCAAAGGACTGTCAGCAAAGGGATCTTTTGGAAAATTAAATGGAAAGGGATCTGGAAAATTTGCTGATTGCAGTGATTGGATGGACAAAGCCTTGATGCCCGACTTTTGTGAAAGCTGAAATTTCTGCCTATGCTACATTACTAGTGCAGTTGTGCATTTCCAGGATGTCTGAGGCCTTTGATGCCATGTCTATTGATTGTAAACGAAGCGAGAATCTGATGCATGAATCAAATAAGTTCTTTTGTATGACTTGAGGGCAGCTTGATGAGTGAAACAAATGTTCACTATCCAGACTGAGATATACGTCTTAGCCATGTAGACAAATTGAAAGTGAGACAAGTTGTATAGAAGCAGAAGTGCAATGAAAAGATGCACGGGCTTTCAGAGATTGGCTTCGTTTGTTTGAAAATGGTTTCCATATATACCTGATTTGTATTTGAGACGTACACTATTGTTTCTGTAGTTAGCGAAGCTATAGACACAGAAATGTTGTAGTAGAGGTAGAATGGTTACTTATAATTATTAAATGGAAGAATGTTTTTTACTGGGAGGATAATTGTCAGCGTCTCCTGTGGTTATAAAAACGTCTCCTTTGCTTACTGTTGAGATAATTGGTTTCTGTGGGCTTCTGAACATATTTTTTTAAGGTAAGTTACTTTGATTAATCTAAGGTTATGTTGTTTTTCACGTATTTCAATCAGAAGACATATTTCATGTTAAGGATCAGATAAAATTCAAGTGATAACTTGTACTGTGCGTATCCTTCTAAGTGGTGTGCATATCCTTCTAAGTGGCTTCTCTTTGTCAGATATGGAGAGACCACTGTTGGGAAGGTCACTTATCAAATCTAGACAATAAAAACTTGAACAGTAGATATTAGATATAGCAACATACAGGATTCCAGATATATTGCAGCTAGAGTCGTAACATTTTATATTATATAGTCAGATACAGAGCAGAGGCATGCAGCGATTCCAATATAATTGGCATAGGATTTAAGAGAAAAAATGAATATGAATTATTATTGGCTATGTAGGTTTATGATGAAAGTTCCATTATCAGGAAACTAGCATGATTAGTAACCCATTTACCGGCTAACAATTGAATATATGCAGAGGCATCGTCTACATACTTGAAATTCAACTTCAAAATTAATCCATACCATTGGATCTGGAAAGAGGAACCTTCATCTTTTGTGGCAGAAGGAGACCTTCCTAGGCACCCCCATGATGAATTCCAGTCTCTTCGGACTCTCCCTGTTTTACCCAACAGCGCACCAACCTTTGTTGAGCTGGCGAGCATAAATTCTACCTCCTTAAAGAACAAATCTGGCAGAGTCTGAAACTTTTTGGGTACCAATGGCATTCATAGTTGCTAATCCCAACTCAATGCTGAAGTTTAAAGCCATGTAATTTTGTACCGATCCATGAGTGACTTGTTGATTGCCATCATTTCATCAATCACAAGAGATTTACCGATTCCACAAGAACCCTCAAAATACACCTTAGAAATGGTAGGGGAGTAGGGATGGTACCAAGTACTCCAGCCTAGCCATAATTTGTTTTGCTCTGATTACTAGACTGCTGCAACCAGTCCTCGACAATTGAATTACAAGCAGTCATTGGGTTTCAAGGACCTTAATGCATGGAGTGACTGCACTTTCAATGCTTAAGATTGAGGTTAAATTGAAACTTCCCAATGTCCTCCTAAGAATTTGTAATTTCGTGACCCAGCTCATTCACTAATTTCGCGACCCAGCTCATTCACCTAGCCCACCACAATTGAGTTTCAAGCAATTACCCAGACTTCAAGGATCTTCACACATGGAGTGACTGCACTTTCAAGGCTTAAAATCGTGGCTGAACCAAGATGTCTCGTTTGCCCTTCATCAAAGGTTCTATAAATCCTTGATCCAGCTCATTATTCACCTCTCCTTACAATTTTTCTTTGTTTCTCCTCATCTCTACCTCACTGTAGGCCATGTTATTGTTTGGACATAGGAGAAAACAATAGGAAACATATATGGAAATAGGTACTTTTATACCATGGTCTGTTCACTAAACATTTTGTAAATGATGCAGTCTCATAGATTGATCCGGAGAATACAGACGTGTACAATATCAATCTTTTGGAAAAATTTGTGGGAAGAAGTTGTAGTATTAATGTTTTCTATCACTCTATTATCTAAAGTTGTAGTATTAATGTTTTCGATCACTCTCTGATCTATCATTGTAATGATATAGGCAAAAATAAATTATCATTGTGATGATTGATCTCATTTTTTTTTATTTGTTTGGATGGAAACAACTGGATTATATAGATATTGGCATCTATCCTCTTTTAACAAGTAGTTTACAATATGATGAGTAAACATACAATCAAAGTAGAAGTCATCATTTGGCTAAGCTGTCATGAGTAGGGGGATTCAGTCTATCAATGTTACCCATGGATCGAACTTGACCTAATTACATCTGAGGGTTTGAACGTTGGGGGATGACACAATCAAAGAACATACTATCATCCTTACCAATTGTGTTGAATCAATTGAATTACAACCCTTAGACATTGTATTTTAAAACATTGGTATTAAAAATTTATTACGTGATTTCCTTAAAACTTCAGAAAGTCATTCAGACTGAAAACATATTACTTTTAATTTAGTGATTATTTGTTTTACAATTCTTTTACCTAAATTTAATGAGTTAAAAGATGAATATGGTTTTTTTAATAAGTTTCTATGCATACTTATTCTAGCATGATACATCTTAAATCTAAGAATATTTAATTTAGAATGTTGTTCACCAAATATCTCCTCGATATGGAGTAAATGGGTCTAGTGATTGCCCTTGTTTTAAACAATGGGCATACAAGGCCATGACACATGTTCATTCGTACAATTTCAAGCTGATTTCCAGTGCACTGCTTTAATAATCAACAGTCTTATGGCAGAGTTGAAATCCCCAAGCTTGTGAGATATTCCAATTGATTTAAAACAGAACAGAGCTATCTTATAGTGAAATGTTTTAGTTGAGGAAGCTTCAATTCACTATTTAGACTATTATTGATTCCTTATAAGAATATGCATAATTTACATTGCCCTTCCAATATCGACCCAAAATACCTCCACTTACAGTATCTAGATTTTATACTTTACCCAAAATTCAATTTTCAGTACAAGTATAAAAATATCCATATATTAAAGATTTATGAGTTTTATTCTAATAATTTTTAAATTTCAATTGAATGGAAACTTTATTGATATATTTAGGTGCTACTTTTTAAGGTATAAAATTGTAAGGGAAGTTTATTCATATATTTGAGTTTTTTTTTGGTATTCTTTAGATATAATTTGCATGAAAATATAATATTTTTTCAGCATTTTATTTTTAAAAAAATATTTAGTATATTGTATTTAATTATATTAACAAACAATCAATAATTTAAGGATTGCGCAAATTAATTTTAATTTATAATTTATAATTTTTTTAAAGAATTATTTCTATCATTTGGAAAATATAACTTTCACATTTGATCATTAATTCTAATATCTAATGATTGTTGTTGGTAATTTTTTATTTCTCATTTGATCATTAACTAGAATATCTAATGATATTTTTTTTGGTGATTTTTTATTTCTCATTTGATTATTAACTTGAATATCTAATGATATTTTTTGATAATTTTTTATTTCTCATTTGATCATTAACTTGAATATCTAATGATATTTTTTGGTAAACTTTTATTTAAATTTTTATTTTTTAGACTCTAGGAATCGTGTAGCCTCCCTTATAAGCCCCTCCTTCATGTGATCGGTGATGTTGGTGTGACACGTCCTTCGGTACCACGAGGACAAGGGGAAGATTGGACCTCGTGACCTCTTGCTTGCAACAAGATGCTTTAGCGAATTGAGCTAGGACCCTGCTCCTTATTAATTTTTTAATTGGTATAGCAGAACTTTAGACATATATTTTAATGTAACACGTTTCTCTTAGTGTACATATAGACATTATTATTTTTTAATTTAAACAAGGGCACATTAATATGTAGTTTAATGCATGTTTAGGAATTTTCCAACATAGTTTGATATTAGTGATGAATAAATGTCATTATTTTTTCGTAACTCATTTGCATTAATTATAAAATAAAATAAAAATATAATACAAAGATATAATACATATTATACTTTTTTGAAAGCTAACACTAAGGGCTATGTACCTACAAAATGACATGTTTAGGTGACTTTATTTCCCCGCGCCCCCCTTCCCCCCCACAAAAGGTGAAGCAAATGAGACTTTGTTGAGGGTTTGATCTACCAACCCTCGGATTAAGTCAAACCTCCATGTGTACTTCAATAAAAATGTGATTTCATACAAGAATTGAGGTGGAAAAAAATTGACACATATTATGCTTTCATCTACACATACATGTGTGTGAGAGAGTTTTGTAGGGGCTATGCACTCAAGGAAAATAAAACTTACATAATATTATATAAAAAAGTTTTAACTAAGCATAAGTTTAACACAACTTGATATAACATAACCAAACCTCACTATAATCAACATATACAAAAAAACCTCCAACCAAATAAAGAATCACTTAGTCAACAATGAAATGGTCCAAGGTCACCTTCTAACTCCAACACATATTTTACTTGAATCCTGGTAGGCTCTAGGAAGCCTACTAGGCGGTGATTGTGACTCCTATTGTAGAGTAGGAAAATTGATCCTAGATTCAACTAGGATTAGCTTCTTTTCACCCGACTCCACATTTGGACACAAAACCAATCGAGGTTTAATGATTGGCTTGTTGCCACAAGGGAGAGCCAATCTCCTAGGGTTTGTGTTCTCTTGAGTTGCAAAGATGACAAGTTTTATGTGTGTTTTAACAAGCCTATTTGACAGAAAACCCTAGATCTAAAAATGTAATTTATTGCACAAATGAAAATAAAACTTTTAGAATAATTGTAGATCTAAGGAGATACATAAAGGAACCTACTATTAAAAATTGAGCCTAAATTGGGTTGACGGGGGTGTGGACACCCTAGACTCGGGTTGTTTTTTTTAAGATTTGCAAACTCTAAAAGGTAGGTTATAGTTTGCTTCGTGTTTCCTGTGACCTGCTCTTGACAAAACTTCTAAATCTATCCTGCATACATGAAAAAGAGGGGGAAAGATTGTGTTGTATAGGGACTTGCCTGAGTTAAACCCTATTTTGGTATTTCTAACTACATGTACAAAAAATGATGATGATTAGGAGGGCATGCCCTAGGTCAGACATAGGCCAAAACAATAATTGACTGAAATGACAAATGATAAATGGATAATATTACCTTAGGCATAAAACTCTTGTAAAAGTGATGTTCACACCATAAGTCACCACAAAAGTTGATTGATGGATGCTTGGATTTCTTGATAGACCTACAAGAGCTTAGTCCACAAAACACAATAGATTGCTATAGCTAGCATGCAGAGGATAACTCATACATCTTCATAAAAATGGCATGATTGATCATAATAACTCTTTATTCATAATCGTTTCCTTCTTCCTAATGTCTTGCAAACATGATCTTGCTTGATGAAAGCACTATAATAATGTTGCTAATTTTTCCCTTGAATTTGCCTTGATTGCTTTAGGGTGCTCAATTGTAATTCCAAAATTGCTAGGATTTCAAATGGTGAAAAAGGCTTTGTATTTATATGAATTTCTTTATTTCTCGCAAAATTAGTTAGCAAAAGTCGACAAATGAAATTGGATTTTAAATGATATAATATCGACAATAACATATTTTAAATTGGGCCAAAATAGGCTAGGCAGGGGTGCTAGTACCATAGTCTAGACCTATTTTGGGGCCTTTTGTGTCGTTAAATAAATATTAAATAATATTCCCAATTTAATTTTGGTTTTTCAAAGATGACCATAAAACAAACAATTTAAGAGCACAATTGGGTCCAGGCACATAGGGGGGAGCTAAACTTAGTGTGAAATCGTCAAGGGTGACAATTTACAACGCTGCATTTAGCCCCCACTTTAGTGAGAGTATTAAATTACACTCACACTCACACTAAAGTAAGGAGAAGATATATTTCTTTATCAAGATGTTGAAGAGATATGATGACACTAGGTTGAGGGGTACACAAGCCCCCGACTTAGGATCTCATCATTCTATGATGTTAACACAAACATGAAGCAAATATATCTCACACCAAATAAAGCAAGATTCAACCATACATAGAGCCATCAATGAGCAATCAATGGAGTACACATATAAGCATACACAAAGAATACATAAAGAAAACATGACATATACAAAGAATACATGAAGCAAAAACATGGAATACATAGAGAAAACAAATCAAATGCACAAATAAAACACACTAAATTCACGAGGAAAACAAACATAATACACACATAAAATGCACATGAAACAAAGAACAACAAATCTTAGTACACAAAAACTAAAGATTCAATTCAGCAAGGTAAAGAGCTCTTAGTATGTAAGGTTGTCTCAATTACCAAACATCATCCATCAAACATACACATCTAAAATGCCAAATGATGAGACACATTGATCTATTGGCTAGCAAGTTATGTTATACTAGGTGTCCATGCAATATGATGGGTTTCACAAGGCTAGCAAGTTGTGTTATGCTAGGTGACTCATGAAGCACATGGATCCACTAGCAAACAAGTTTTGTTATGCTAGGTGACCATGTAAAAATGCTCAAGTTCATAGACTAGCAAGCTCCATTATGCTAAATCCATGGACTATTTTGCCAATCACGCTTTAGGGAGTGCATAAAATTTTAACGTCATGGGAGACGAATAAATGCTTAACATCATAGGGGATGAATTGATAACCATACCTGAAGGGGCATTATAAATAACACCACCACAAAGGCGGTATGTCAATAAGTCATATATCACAAGTTTTCAATAAAATGGATAGGGTGATATGCCCCCCTTAAAATGTCAATATTCTTGTTGTGTTGATATTTTAAGGAAAAGAAGGGGAAGAGGGGATCCTTGAAAGGAAAACACACCTCTCGGACTAGTTATCCTTGCCCCCATGTGAAAAGGAAAAGACAACCATGCAAGAGACCAACGTGTGGCTACCACAGAAAGAAATATGGTTGCATGTAAGATTGTACCACCATGAATGACAATGAGCAAACATGTGGAGCTACAAATGCCACATAGTGAGGAGCAACACCATAGAAGATATATCATTACCTAGAATGGTTAGGTGTATCAACACATGGAAGAGCATCAAAACCAATAAGTTGTATTTTATTGCCCAAGGCGTGCCATTCATTTGTGGAATGACCATGCACTCGATGATATGCACAAAAAAGAACTATTTCTATAAATTTTCTTACACATTGGAGGAGGAAGAGTAATCAAGTGAGATTTTAGAAGCCTTGACAAAATATTCTCTTGCTCCTATAAAGGATAAGGAGTAGGAGGCAATCCTTTCTCTTGTGAAGAAAAGCTTTCTCACTTACCATTGGGGTTATAAATATAGTATATGATGGAGGATGAGATGTAGATGAAAGAGCAGGTTGGAAACCTAAGCCCCTTTTAGAAAGGTACGGTGTGGACTTTGCATGAACCTCAACTCCTTGTTTCATGTTTCATTGTATCCACTTTTAGAAAGAATTTTAAATCCACACCCATAACACTTTTCCAACTCAGATGGAGGAGAAGTCTTGTCTAAATGATTATGCGAAGAATTGATTCTTTTGCAAGAATACAAATCCTTTTTAAGTGTTGAAATGTGAGTATTAGACATTGCCAAAACATGAGGAATGAAATATAAAGAGCCCGCATCACCATCATGGGATGATGTTTTTTGTTTTGTTGATATAGAAAAATATTGAGCAAATGAAACACAAGACACCTTAGGTTGGGTTTCCTCACATTTTAACCCAACCCTTCTCTATAGATGGTAGAGGAAGCAAGTTATAGACCCTTTTGATGTTCTTCATTGAGTTCTCATATTGTAGGTAGATAATATTGAGATAAAATTGATTTCGTTACACCTTTTTTGGAGGACCCAAACACACAATCCAAAATTTGATGAAAAAATTGTAGGACAATTATTAACATAAAAACAAAAATTATAGGTCAAGGTCAAAATACAAGAAAAATGATCTTAAGGTATATGTGATCAATAAGCATGTCTCCATCAAACCATTTAAGGACTTTATGCCATCTATGATGCATGCTAGATAAACTAAAGCATGGTGTAGGCGAGGAGTTATATCAATGATAATTAGAATAATAAATTATTTTTAATTTTATCAAATACAAAGTCCTCTCTTTCACCTACACAACCTTGCACTGGGTAGAACCATTATGTTTATTTTATAGATTCAACCATGTTGAAGTTTCTATATAAAACCTAGTTAGCATCTTGAATCTTGTTCACTAGTCATTGCCATAATATTACTAAATGATAGAATTATGGGAATGTGAAGGTTGAAATAGACATATGAACCCTTGTTAAAGTCACTTTTTTGAAACCACCCTATACCCCAATCCATCCCAAAGAATACAAACTTTGGTGAAATTGTTGTGGCAATAACACTTGAATGTTCTTGATGGGATGATGTATCACATAAAATATCAAACAAAATCATCCTAATTTCCATATACAACAAAACCATTTGAAGTAATTTATACTTTTTTCTACATATAAATTATTAATAACAAATATCCCTAACCATGTATTTCAAGTTTGTGGGATAATTTATTCATGAAATATTTTTGAGGTTAATATTTTTTCTTCAATCCTTTCTAAAATTGCATCTAGTTCTTCTTGAAAACCTTATTTTGGTGGTTATTCTACCTCCTTTTCTAAAGAGGGAATATGAGAGTGGTGATTTAAATGACATTAGGGATAAAGAGATGCCTCTAATGACAATGATGCTAAAGCAAAGGTTGTAATGAACTACCATGTTCATTATGTGAAATATGCTTAATATGTCTCAAGCAACACCATATTTGTTTTAATGAAATATCACAATGATATCTATTTACAATTACCATATAAGGAAAAATTATAGAACTCAAACATATATATATCTAAAAAATTACATCAAACAAATGTACATCCTTCAAAATAAATTATATTGTGCAAGCATTACTCAATTACCTAGACCTTCAAGTACAAGGAAAAATAACATTTCATTACATCAATTGAACATAGTTCTTTTTATCAAGTATTCAACACATAATACATACATCATAACCTTGATGTGAAATTCATATAACCAATAGTTCAATAACATGTGTAACAAGATCATGTTACTTGAATCATCAAATACAATGTCATTAATACAATTTTATTTAAAATCAAATATTGTTTATGATGAACCAGTTCTTTGACATCTTAGCTACAAGAGAGAGAGCATCACCCAAGCACTTTTCCTCCAACCACAAACCGATGATCCCCCACACACCTTCTAGTTGGAAGTAGCCCTACCCTTCACTAGGGTAGTAGATCAAGTGAATCTCCATGATCACCATACCATCTGAGAACTGGTATTGTGTTTTAAATGCAAACAATTTGTTATACAACTCTAGATACCTTCTAGTGAATATGACTTATTTGATTGATTTGTAATAAATAAACATTATGAACTGATAATGCAAGCAATAATTTTGTATTACTTAGTCCAACAATTTAATAATAAACAAAACACGTTTCATTAAGATAGCATGTGTCATATGTTCACACACCTCTTTCCTAAATTGGGTAGTGGAATATTTAATTCTTATAGTGATATGGTTAATCTAACGCATTCACCTTTCTTCATTTTATACTTCAACAAAAAGTCAATGCTACTATTTTTAGGATATAGAACACCCTTTTATAAATGTACTTGTATATTTAATATATATCCTTATGTAATTACATATTTAACCTCTTAATTCAATAACACAAACATGCACAATTTCAAAGGAGAATATAGTCTTATCTAGTAATATGATTTCTACATATGTATGTGTATGATCTATGAAAAACATGCCAATCATTCAATAAATCTATAATTGATAGAAATTATTGCATATATGTTTTCTACACAATAATATAGAACTATCCTTATTGATGCCACTTGACAAACATAATTCTACAAAGGCAATGACACCATGGAACCATACAATAATGTTTAGTTTAAAATACAAACTTATTACTATTCATAAGTAAGGCATGATTGAAAATACTATTTTAATCATTATTGAGGGAAAAGAATAATGCGTGAATAAATTCATAGTTTGATCATTGTCGAGGGTAAAGAATAATGCATGACTAACTTCACAGTTTGATCACTGTTGACTAAGAAACAAAATATAATGCATTACTAACATAACAATTTGAATTAATAGGTTAACACAATATTTTAATCACTATCGAGAGCAATAAAAATACACGGTTAACATCACAACTTAATAATGAATGTGGACTAAGAAATAAAACATAGGGTTTAAGCACAATCCTCCTGCATTGATAATGCTAAAATTATATAAAAAGATTTTCTTACACATTGTAATCGAATACCAATTGACTGGGGGTCATTTGACATTGCTTACCCTAGTTTAGTATAAGATTTGGTGATAAAACCAACACTCCAAAAACATAGGCTTAAGGTCAAGAACAACAATTATATCCCCAATAAAACTCTGGCCTGTAAGGCTAAGGACAACAATTATTTCCCCAATGAAACTTTGACCTATAAGACTGAGAACAATAATTATTTACGTAGTAAAACTATGTCCTGTAAGATTGAGAACAACAATTATTTGCCTAATAAAACTTTGGCCTATAAAGTCGAGGACAAAAATTATTTCCCCAATAAAACTCTAGCCTATAAGTTTGAGGACAACAATTATTTCTCCAATAAAACTCTAGCCTATAAGGCTAAGAACAACAATTATTTCCCCAATAAAATTATGGAATATAAGGCCAAGAACAACAAATAAAGAGATTTAATATAAAAAACATAGTTCTAAATAAACCCATTATAATTTATAATGTATTACCAATGTTTACCAACTTATGCGATCTCACTAATATTATTCAAGGTAAAAGAATAAACATATATCTCAATAGTGTTGGTGTAAATAGGTGTTTTACCTATCTAGATCCTATTTACATGTTATTTCAACTTAGGTCCTAGGAAGGAATGTTTCTAGTTAATCAACTTATCTAGTTGACATTTATTTAATGCTTGTGTCCTAGGTTGTTATGACTTAGTTGTCTCATGTGATAGGATTAAGACACTTGTCATGATCTTGTCTAATCCTATTCCTTATCTTGCCTATATAAGCAAGGCATCATATGTACATTGTCATATTCATTTTAGTTGCAATATTAAGTTTGGTTGCTATTTTGACATTTTTGCATCCTTAATCATAGCATGATATTTTTTCCGTCTCTCTTGTGGAAGTTATTTTGTCTTGCAAGTGATCCTGGGGTGTTGAGGTGTTCACCATAAACTCCTACATGGTATTAGAGCTTTAGTGTGGTAGATTTTCTTCCCAAATATGAGGGACCTATCTTGACGTGAGTTTTTTGTTGGGTACGATTTGGGGTCTTGAGAACCTTGACATTGAATCTAGAGCATTAGAGAAAGGTTTGGCTTTCGTTTTGTTAAATTTCATCATATATTGACCGATATACAAGGGTTTGAAGAAGGGTTTCAATTGCCAAATTTGAGGGGTAGCTGATTTTTTAGACTAGTTTGGGTGAAAATTGACCTCACCATTACATCCGGGAGGCCTGAGAACCTAAGGATTGACTACCAAATCATTGATTTTTGACACTTTTAGTCAGGGCATGAGGCAAAAAAAATTAGGTCATACAATCGTATAGATCCATACTTGGCTGTATAGCCAGTGTGGACCGCAATCGTCAAAAGTCAACATAGTCTATAGAATATTTGGCATCTTTTGGTGGTATATTGCATGTGGTTTCCTTGCATCATTGTCTACATCATACCATACCATCTTCTATAGACTATCAATATATCGGGATGATTTACATCCATTAATATATCACAATATTTTTATGTTAAAAATTTATTTAACCTATAGTTTTAAATCAAAAGTTTTAAGTGTTTGGTCACATAAATATCAAGCCATGGTCGTATCTGAGAAGAGAGGGCTATGCCCCAGGGGTGGCACAACCCTTGGCCTGTCGCTCCCCCACCGCTCTGCCCAGCGGTGCCATCGCTACTAGTGACGATATTTTTTTAAAGCCCTATTTGCTAGCGATGGTCCTATGAAGGACCATGTGCCTGATTTTTTAACCCCTAAGGGCCAATTTTGATCCCCAACGAGCCAAATAGGCCATATTTTTCAAATCAAGTTATAACTTACAATCTAGGAGGTAAAACTTTTCAAATGAGATATCATTGGAAAGCTATGATGTGAATTTTATAGTAGTGCAAGTTATTTTGCATAATTTTGTTGTTTTTCAATATTTATTATTGGTTGAAGTTGTATCTTTTTGGGCTCTCGAGCTCATAAATTTTTGTCATGATCTCCAATTTTCACAATTCTTGCTATGTTGGGAAGGTATTGAGGAGCTCTACATTTATTTCCATCCATTAATTATTTTTTTGTATTTGTCCCAAA
The DNA here is from genome assembly GCA_007258455.2 of Sequoia sempervirens. NCBI lineage: Eukaryota > Viridiplantae > Streptophyta > Pinopsida > Cupressales > Cupressaceae > Sequoia > Sequoia sempervirens. The sequence continues at coordinate 221,545 of VDFB02360698.1, read as the reverse complement.
TTGATCGTTATTTCAGTTTTTCCCCAAAGGGTGCTCTGGAGATTACTTGGTTGTTTTGATAGTTGAGAGGGTGCAACTTTTGATCCTTGCACTTTCTTTTAGTTTCATATCATTTCTCAATCGACTATTGCTTCATAGATTTCAAGGTTGTGCCAGTTTACAAGTTTCCCAATGTTGGACTTGGCATCGGGTCTGATGTTGCTTTATCATGATAACGACCTGAGTCCTTGGGTGACTCTAATATGGTTTCTAGCATCAAAATTATCTTCCTTTTGCTTGTCGAATTAAGGATTCTAGTGTTACTCCACAAGTGTTCTTCCAATGCTTCTTTGCAATAGGTTATCTCATTACGGGGGGTTGTATGGTCTCTCTTGTCATCCTTTGTGTGGATGGAGATTGATTGGATTTGTGATAGATACTTTCATTGAGGGGGAATGAATGGTCTCTTTTTCGTCTCTCTTATGGGGGGCTTTTTCCTCGAATAGAGTTTTGTCCTCTGATTTTTTATGGAGAGCATTATTATATCTTATCTCTCTTTTGGGGAGGAGTTTTGTCCCACTAGGTTTTCTCCTTTTCTTTGTTTGTGAGAGATTGCATTGCATATGTACATGGGTACCTAACATGGCTTCGTAGTCGAGACCCATCTTTGTGTCTTTGCATAATAATCGACTCCCTAAGTTGTACTTAAGGGGGGTGTTGGTGTAAATAAGTGTTTTACCTATCTAGGTCCTATTTACATGTTAAGTCCACTTAGGTCCTAGGAAGGAAACTTTCTAGTTAAGCATTAGTTGTCACTTATCTTATCTAGTTGACATTTATTTAATGCTTGAGTCCTAGGTTGTTATGACTTAGTTGTCTCATGTGATAAGATTAAGACACTTGTCATGATCTTCTCTAATCCTATTCCTTATTTTTCCTATATAAGCAAGGCTTCATATGTACATTGTCATATTCATTGTAGTTGCAATATTTAGTTTGGTTGCTATTTTGGCATTGTTGCATCCTTAATCATAGCATGATATTTCTATCATCTCTCTCGTGGAATTTATTTTGTGTTGCAAGTGATCCTAGGGTGTTCAAGAGTTCACAATAAACTCCTACAAATATCCCCCCACATAATTCAACATTTGACTATGCTCAAAGTACAAACTAAAAGTATTCATCAAATTCAAAACAAAGTTTATAAAGATACATACCTAAGGTGTCTTTAAAATGGTAACCAATTTGCAAACGTAAAGATATACGAACAATTTCCCTTGCTTACTCAATAGTACAAGTCGAGGTTAAAATCCTCTAACAGGTCTTCATAAACCCTTAAAAATAATCTACTACACACAAGCAATTTCTTATGAAAATTTACTTAGTAAAAAATAGGGAAAATCTTCTCAATTTTCCTAAAATTATTACTCTTTTCAATCACAAAATATTTGTATGTCAACTTAACGTTGATAAGAAGAATAAGAGTTTACTACATACCAACTTTTCAGCAAAAACATTGTAAACTACAACAAATTTGCGCTCTTCACCTTTTTCCGTTGTCTACCCATCACCCACAAAGGTTATTTCTCCTTATTTTCTTCTTTTATTTCTCCTAATCCTTTCATTTATTCCTCTTTCTCAACACATCACCAAATTCCCTCCATATTGTGTTCCTTGTAGGAGTAGTGAAATCTCCCATTACTTCACTTTATGTAAAGTTAATTCCATTAATATCACTCTCTCCCTCTCTCTCCAATACATGGAGTTAACAACTCACAAAGCTCTTTGATAGCTTTCAGAGCACTATCAATTAATACCAACCCACGATGATATCTATATATATTCAACAAAAATAAAAGATATTTTCTCACATGCAACAAATCAATATGAATTGGACCATTTTCTTAAATGAAAAAGTATTCAACTTCTTGACATGATATCTTTTCAAATTAAAAGTAAACTAGATAGAAAATATGGACTAGAATTGTAAACAAATTTTCATTGAAGATGATCCAAGAGACAAGAATCACCAAAACCATAATGATTGATCAACTCAAGATGAACATCTACATGAATTCACAAACTAACATTATTTTGTGTGTGTGTGAGAGAGATATATTAGATTCATGTGGTGGTCATGACATTCTTCTGAATCTATTTCGACCTCTCTCTTAGGTGACACTCTCCCTCCTCTTTTCGGTGGAGAAAACTATCTCCTGTGTCCACCTCATTAAACCAACAAGATAGTTTGATAATCGTGTTACCCAAATATAATATAAATCAATCCTTAATATCTCATGATAATCAATTTTACATATACATATTTTAAAACAATATCTAGTTCTGGTGTTTTCCTTAACACAATAAAGTAGGATCAACATAATATAAATATTCTTAAAAAAATAATTTGGCATCATAACTTAATACACAATAACAAAATACAACATTATCCAGATGGTTCAAAAATAGGATGTGACAAAGGTTGTCACCTCCATTGGAGCTTTTAGATTAGACACAATCTCTTGTAAGCTAGAAATCAAACAAACAACTCATATGGTGCTAAATAAATATTGGCTAAATAATGATTTGTAACTTAGTGGTAACTTATAGTGGGTGGTAAGAGTCTTGGGATAAAAAAATGTTACTTGAGGGCAAAGGTGTGACTTGGGGTTTTAATCATTCCATTTTTTTTATTAACACTTTTATTACTATGATATTCCAACTACATGGGTTAAAATTAATTCATTTAGTAGCTTTAATGGTGAGTTTAAAAACATGATTTGCATTAGTCATTAATATATAATCCTATATTTTTTACTTAATATCTATTGATAATGAAAACAAGTATTGAGAAGATTGATAAACAATATATTACAAGGATAATGCTTGTCACCAATTTATATTTCAATGGTCTTTTTTACACTATGAGAGATTAATTTACAAACACATTATCTTTGAAACACTATTAAAATGAAACTTGTTTTGTTCATGAAAAGTGATGCACCTTACCAGTTTTGTCATTTGATAGTGAAAGAGATGAGCAATGATCTAAGAAATTCCATCAATGCATTGAATCTTAGTCATATATAAGGGATAATATTATTTTGAGTCCATGGTTAAAATGCACACAAAGTGTTATTAACAAACCAATGACCATGTTTAATAATAACTACACAATAGTCAAGGTGTGAAAATCTAAAACATACAAAACCTTTGGTGGTTTTTCAAATAAATTATTTGACCATGTTTTAAAACACTTCAAGTTTAGCTCTACATAATAATTGTCATATATATATTTGATACTCTTATTAAGTCACAATAGCCAAGTTTTGAAAATCTAAAACATAAAAGATCTTTGTTGATTTTTCAAATAAATTATTTGACCACGTTTTAAACAACTTCAAACTTAGTCCTATATGATAATTGTCATATCTATTTGATATTCCTATTAAGTCACAATAGTCAAGGTTTGAAAATTTAAAACATAAAAAGTCTTTGGTGAATTTTAAAATGAATTATTTGACCATATATCTATTTTTTTACTCTGATTAAGTCACAATAGTCAAGGTTTGAAAATCTAAAACATAAAAAATATTTGATGATTTTTCAAATAAATTTGACCATGTTTTGAACAACTTCAAGACTAGCTCTACATAATAATTGTCATATCTATTTAATACTCCCATAAAGTCACAATATTCAATGTTTGAAAATCTAAAACATAAAAATCTTTGGTAAATTTTCAAACAAATTATTTGACCATGTTTTGAACTTCAAGCTTAGCTCTACATAATAATTGTCATATCTATTTAATACTCCCATAAAGTCACAATAGTCAATGTTTGAAAATTGTAAAGCATAAAAATCTTTGGTAATTTTTCAAACAAATTATTTGACCATGTTTTAAACAACTCCAAGCTTAGCTATACATAATAATTGTCATATATATTTGATACTCCTATTAAATGACTTAATTAATTATAATTTTGTTATTATTTTTTTAATTATTATAAATAATTTTCATATATATATATATATATATATAATAAAAGAGTAAACGCTTTTGAGGGGAGTTATGAATTGGTGAGTTCTTGATGTGAGACTTCATAGCCAATATAAACACTCAACATTAAGATCTCAATGAAGACTTGAACAGTACGGACCATGACATCATGATTTAACAATCACACTATTCCATTAACGACAATTAATTATAATAATTTTATTAAAAAAATCCATTAAACAATTAAAAAATACACACAAAAAAATCCAATATAAAGAAATACTATAATCTCTTTTTTTTTTTAATTAAAAGAAAAAGAACAATCCAAGAAAATGCCAGAATGACGCAACAATTTCAGACAAACAGCCTAAATCAGTCCAATTAAGGCTGCAATGAAAAAACAAGAGAGAGGTCAAAACCCTAAATCATAAAAAGACAAATCAGATATACCTATTTATTTTCCCGAAATCAGATTTATCAGGAGATGAAACCCTAGAAATGGCGGACTTGCTAATCGAATCTAAACGTACATCGGAAAAAATCATCTACGTAATGACAAATAATGATATTACCAGTTATCATTATCGAGACTGCAACATTATTCACCTGCCCGAGCATATGTATATGTTGTGGATTCCTCGTGTCTGCCTTGTAATTCACCAATCGCAACAATTCGTTGGTCTGTATCATGTGAATTCCACCGTAAATAAATCTGCTTTTACGATGATGATGTTGCTTGACACCAACAATCCTTTTTTCTGGTGCACATTTTGATGTTTTCCATGACTGGTCAAATCTTTTCGCCTCTGTTTTTATCTGATATTTGACAGTGCCTCTGCCCAATGGAGGTGGAGTTAAACGCAACGTATTCCGTGTGGGAATTTATTCGAAGTCACGTTCACTGCAACCTCCTCCTAACTCAGGAATTGCTTGTGAATCACCAGTTCCACGCCACGTGTACTCGGGCCCTGCTTCTCTTTCGGCAAACTCTTCCATACACCATGGCTTTTTAAGATGAATTTTGATTTTAATGAATAGGATTGAGTCATATAGACATAGGTGTACCTCCATTGATTATATTATGTTTCAATGATATCAAAATTTCACAATTCATATTGTTTATTGTTGAAATAGTTTTTGGATTTGATCGTGTACGATATTTTTGCATCAACATTTTGGATCACATTCCATGATCTATCACCAAGATGGTAACAAAGAGTCAAAAGAGGAAAAGATAATTTAACAAAGGATTTTATATCATTTATGAGTTCGCTTTGCTATTCAATATGGGAGCGCGAGCCTATGTTGATACCGCTTTGTTATTCAATATGGAAGCATGAGCCTATGTTGATATTGCTTTGCTATTCAATATGAGAGTGTGGGCCTATATTCAATATGGGAGCATGAGCCTATGTTGATACCACTTTGCTATTCAACATAAGTATGAGCCTATATTAATACCTCTTCAGCTAAAAGCCAAGGATTAAGTGCTATCCTTTCTGCCAAAGTCATGGGGGGCACGATCTTGACCTTATCCCTTATATGATACCTCCAAGGATTTGAATCTTGGTGGATGACATACTCAAGGAACATGCCATCATGCCACCAATTGTGCTCAACCAATTGAACTACAACCCTTTGGCAATTATAATATGTTAGAACAAATGTATGTTAATATTTTTTATTTTTGTTGAATTATTATGATTAAGGGATTTATTTATTTGGTCAAAGTTACTTAAGAATTGGATTTGATTACCGCTTACCTTCAGAATTTTGTATCTTGGTGGATGGTATGACACATCATCATCTTCACTATTTAAGTGACAATTCCTTTGACTATTTTTAACTTAAAGATATATTATTATTATTTATTTATTATATTACAATTTATTTACTTTTATATACTTATAAAGTATTTACATATTATAAAAGTCACAAAATAAAATGAGTATTTATCCAATATTGGTGGTATGTTCTTGAATGAGAAAATGAAATGGGTTGTGTTGCATACAAAGATGGACTACATTTTGAATTCATTAGTGACTTATCCCTCTCTCCAACTTGTGTTTGATAAAGAAAGATGTGTGATTCACTTGACCTGTGGCCATGTGTAATAGATTCTCTTTGTAGGGTTTGACTTGCATTCATGTTCTCAATGTAACTTGTGTGCCATACTTATGTGGTCTTATCTCATGCCTTCATGTTAATTGGTTGCAAGTGTTATATTCTTGTGTTATTTCTTAGGTGTTAGCTTCACTTCCTTTCATGTTTTGATGTTTAGGCCCTTGTAAATAGTTATTTCTTTGCTTGCATGCATTAGTGTATGTTTTCCTATTGTTCTTACCCCCCATTTTCTCTTAGTATGCCCCAAAAGATATTATTAATTCTTGCAATGTCAGCATGTGACCCTCATCCCCAATTAGAGCCAATATTGGCACCCCCTTTTATTTAAAAAAATGTTCACCTTTGATCTCAAATGGAACCTATGCTTATAATTGATTATAAATATCTTGCACTAGGGTTCTAAATGCCTATATGATTATGGTTTGTATAAATGTCTTGGTGGATGCGTTCTAGTGTCTCTATACATTTTGACAAGTGTTTGTAGGTTTGGGGTGTTCATTTTTGTGTTGGATGTCATGAGAGTTCTTTTGATATATGCACCAATATTCGTATGATTAGCCTACACTTCTAGCACAATGCACTAAATTTCTAATTTCTTGTTGACTTGGTGTAGATGGTGGAGAAATAAATTAATGCACACACCTTATTTTTGTTTGCCTTGAAACTACCAATTTTACTATCTAGCACTTAGCGTTCAACCTTTTAGGTTAATCTCATTTATTTGGCCACTAAGGCCCTTAATAACTAGCTACAATTCCTCCTACTATATTGGTATACTATGCACCCTCTATTTAGCTCTTTGGTACTTTCCCTATTTTCATTTCCTTATTACTATTTTTATATTCCTATGCCCTTACTACTATATGTCACATTATTATTCATAGTATGTGGTGGGTAATCTTCTCCTATATAGCTCCATTTCACCCACCACATGATAGCTCTTCAATTCCCTTTCTTTTCACCAATTGTTAGATCATATACCATATGCTTAGCCTTTATCTCTTACTATGAATCCAGCCCTCTTTATGGTATTTGCTTCATTTGTATCACAAATTGGTCCATGTGAACCCCCATGACCATTTATTATCAACACACTATATACATTGGAAAATCATTTAATGTCACATATATCTTTTACAATGTCACAAGGTGGGATCCACCTCTCTCCTCATAGGTGTTTTTAAATCATGAAAATCCATGTGAATTGTGTGACAAATAGGTGCCCTCCATGCATTTCCTTTGAAGATGGTGGGTTTGATCCTTTATCTATATTGCAATACCTTCTCTTGTAAACACATCTTACGCCATGTTTCATGCATGTGGAGGGTGTGGCGAGATCAATTTCTTAGTGGAGGCTTATTATCTACATGAACACGTGGTGATCACTATTTGGTACTACACCAAAATATTTTGGTGGCCAATCCTTACAAGAATGCATCTTGATCAAGCACCATGAATTGAACATATTTCTTGTTGCTCTTTGTTTCTTAACTTTTGATCAAATCCAAGGTGTTTGACACTTTATATGGTTTATGCTAGACATGGTAAGGTGTTTCCTCTACTCATGATTGAATTAGTGTGTTTCATGTGGCATTCTTGGAGAGGCCCAATATTTTATTAGCGTGTCTTGAATTTTCAACAAGTTCTCTATGCATCTCTTGGCCATATGGACTATTCAAAGTCATTTATCCATAGAGTGAATATCTAGATTCATCATGGTCACTTATCTTCAACATAATTCAAATGAGAAAACACTGATGACTCACCACTATAATGACTAAGCATCCAAGCACCATTGCCACTAGTCTTCAACCTCCACAATGGGGCAATAAGATCAAGACAACTACAATTGAACCTTGTTGAAATAATATTAATTGTTGGTGATTAAAAAACTATGTCCTTTCCTTGTAGACATTCTTATAGGCCATTTCTATTTTTCATTAGCTTTACAAGGCCATGCCCTAACATTGTTATAGGGTTTTCCATTTGTTGTTTGCACAATATCCTTTGGCTATCTTTATGTAGGTAGTATTTTATCTCATTGGGGACCTCCTTGTGATCATTCTTCCTTCCATGGGTGTGGTCTTTGATTGCTGATAGTATTGTGTGATGGCAAGTGTTGTATTTTTTGCAAGGTTGTGTGTGTTACAATTTGTTTTGTGCCTTCCCATTTTTACCTTTCTCTTGTTTCTATACATGATTGTGGATCTTTGCTTAAATATGTAAATGATTTTTTATTTGTTACATGGCTCCTTTTATTGTCAATGACCTATTTTGAGGCTCTTATTGATGTCACTAGGCTTAGATGACCTATATTGATGATATTTGTTCTTGAGGCCAAGCGTTTGCTTATGTTGTATACCTTGGAGGCATCTCTAACTATTACAAGGGATGCATAGATATAATTTAATGTATGATGATATTACTTGTACCTTATAGGATCTTATTTCGACTATCTTTTACATATTTAGCCAGGTAAGATATTCTCCCTCATCCTAGAGGTATTGCTTTGTAATCCAAGATGGATCTCCTCACTCCTCAAATTTTAATCTATCCTTCTATTGTATGCTAGTTAGGAACACTAACCTTAGCAGGTGACCTTGTGACTAGAATGCTAACATGACTCTTTTCCAATAGGGTGAAGCCACAATAGTGGTTTACAATTTCAAGTGAGGAAGGAAAACTCACAAAAAATGACCCCATGGCAAAAAACTTGATTTTAGGGGTTCGTACGAACCTACTGGTTCGAGCGAACCCTTTTAATGCTTTCCCACGCAAAAACCAAACAAAACCCCTTATGGAAGGGGGTTCACTTGAAACCCCCTTAACCCTCATCCCCCTCCTAAGACACAAAAAAAATCTAAATTTTTACACTTCGGAGCTCGGGTTGAGGATGAAAATGGAGGATTCTTTAGAAACCCAACTAGAATTAGGTATTCCTCGGAACAAGCTATCCAATGAATATAATTTTAATATGTTTTGGTTTTATTATTTATTTATTTTTTTAGTTTTATTAAATATAGGTTTTTCACCAAAAATGAAGGTCTTTGTTTTGCACATATGGAAAAATAGCAGATTATCAAATTTTTTTTGCAAAATATGAGTGCATCAGATATTGAAGTCCTTGATCCAACAAAAAAAAAATGAATTTCTATATATACAAAAAAAGTTACGCATTATACGGTTGCACTATGTCTGAATTGTAATTAGTTTGACTTCGAAACTTGATTAAAGAAAAAAATTCAATAAAAAACTATCTAACCAAGTGGAAGCACTAGATATTGAAGTTACAAATCTAAATTCAAAAGAATTAGAATTTTATCCTTCATGGAAAAAAAGTTATGCATTATATGGTGTGCATCACTTTTTAAAAATGCTCTTTTCTAAAAAAAACCAATTTTCATGGGAGAAAGAAAAGGAAGTGCAATCTAATTCTAAAAATTTTGAAAAAAATATTTTTAGAATCTAAAAAAAAATGTGACGAGACTCTAGTTTGCATCATCTTAAAATTCCTCACGGTTTAGCCGCTATAGGTGCCCAAATGTGAAGATTTAGTTAAAAATAATAATTTTAGTGTTCAGTTTGGCCAAAAATTGTAAACCACTATTGTGGGATCACCCAATACCCAAGTGTCTTGTTCTAAACCATACTATATATGCAAGGTTGTATTTTATTTTAGGTTGATCTATTGACCCAATTTTCTATAGGGTTTCAATTAATGAAAACCAAAACTTTGTGAAGGAAAGAATGTTTTGTGTAGATCTATGACTATTTAATCTATGCATGTGATTCTCTATATCAGTAAGTGAATTTATTATCAAATATGAGTTTTTAATAAATGTAATGCTATTATGTTTCCCATATCACACTTGCTAGTATTTTTCTATGGTGACCAATTTTCTATACATGGATTTAAATTATTGTTAGGGTTCCTTACAATAATCCTCTCTATATTGCATGCAAGTTATATTGGATTGACAATGGACATGTAATTATTCTTGGTGTTGGCAACAATTGGTATCAGAGCAGGTTCCTTAGAAGAAAGTTTAATAGCTTGAGGTGATCCGGGATGGCGACATATAAGAAGGATAGTTTGAGATTTGATGGAACAAATTATTCCCTGTGGAAGACTCGAATGGGATGTCATTTGAGATGCATTGGTGAACCCTACTGGACAATTACAAAGAACAGGTATATCATCCCACATAATGGTCCTTCTACTTCAACTGAGATTAAGGATGTCGAGTACAATATCAGGGTTAAGGAAGCATTGTTGAGTGCTCTGACTGATTTCGAGATGACAAATGTAATGGATCTGAAGACTACTTATGAGATTTGGAAAAAGTTGGAAACTTTGTATGAAGGTGATGCCCATGTGAAGATTGCTAAGCTGCAAAGCCTGAAAGGGAAATATGAAATGTTGAGAATGGGAGATGATGAAAAAATTACTTCTTTCATGCAGAGAGTGAATGAACTTGTGTGTAGTATCAGATGTGTTGGTGGAACATTGGAAGAATCAGAGATTGTTGCTAAAGTGCTCAGATCTTTTCTTGCTGCATACAAATCCAAAGCTACTGCTATTGAGGAGATCTAGACTGGAACAAATGTAACCAGAGATATGTTGATTGGTAAGCTTACTGCTTTTGAGTTAAGTGAGTTTGGTGATTCTCTTCCTGAGACATAATTTGCATTCAAAGCTACTATCTCTGGGAAGGATAAGCAGAGATATGATCCAAGTGAAATTTCTTCTAGAAAGGTGTTCAAGTATGAAGAGGAAATGAGAGAGATTGAAGAAGAAGAGAGAAAACTAGACGAGCTTGAAGCACTTATTGTCAAGAGAGAAGCCAAAGGAGAAGGTAAGTATAAAGGGAAATTGCCTATTAAATGTTTTTCTTGCAATAAGATAGGTCATTTTGCATCAAGGTGTCCAAAAAGAGTTCCTAAGCCAAGACCTAACAAGCCTAGATTCCAAAGAAAGTGTTATTTTCCTACTGATGAAGGTGTGACAGATGATGAGTCTGATAAAGGGAATGTAAGTGAGGACAAATGGGTATTTATTGCTATCAAGGAAAATGATCCTATACCTACTGAATCTGCTAGTTGCACAAATGTGGAGAAAGCTCTGGCAGCCAGAGTTGAAGAAAAAGATGAATGGGTGATTGACAGTGGATGCTCTCATCACATGATAGGTGATAAAAGTAAATTTGTGAGTTTGGAAAAGTATGATGGTGGTGTTGTAAGATTTGGTGATGACAAAGTTGGTGTAATCGTGGCAGAGGATCCATTTCTCTTGATGGTAAGCATAATACTAATGATGTTCTATATGTGGAAGGTTTGAAGAATAATCTCTTAAGTGTTGGACAGATGGTTGACAAGGGATACAATCTTCAATTCAAGGATGGAAAGTGCAGAATATTGGGGAATTCTGAAAATGTGATTGCATCAGGTACAAAAACAAAAAGTAATATCTTTCACCTGAATGTTGCTGGAAAAATTTGTATGATTGCTCAAGTTGATAAAGTTGGTTGTGGCATAGGAGAATGTGTCATGTAAACTTTGACAATATTATCAAGATAAGTTCTACTCAGGCTGTGAGAGATCTTCCTAAGTTGATAAAACTTACTAATGCCATATGCAAGGAATGTCAGTTAGGGAAACAAACTAGAGTTTCATTCCGAAGCAAACAACATTGTTCAAATGAAGTGTTGGAGCTTGTGCATACTGACTTTTGTGGTCCTTCTAGATTCAAGAAGTTTACAAGGATACATGTATTTCATGCTACTTATTGATGATTATTCTAGAATGATGTGGGTTACTTTCTTTAGGGAAAATTTTGAAGCTCTGGAGAAATTCAAGATTTTTAAGGCTATGGTTGAGACAGAGACAAGTCTGAAGATTAAATGTTTGAGATTAGATAGAGGTGGTGAATTCACTTCTAGTGAGTTTAATTCTTTTTGTGAAGAGCATGAAATAAAGAGACAATTATTTGCACTGCAGACCCCTCAACAAAATGGAGTTGTAGAAAGGAAGAATAGGACAATTGAAGAAGCTGCTAGGACTATGATGTTGGAAGGAAATGTTCCTCATATCTAATGGAGAGAAGTTGTGAGTACTGTTGTTTACACTCTCAACCAGATGCAAATCAAAGATGATGCTGGTAAGACTCCTTATGAGCTATGGTATGGTCATAATCCTACTATTAAATACTTCAAAAAATTTGGGAGTAAATGCTATATCAAAAGAGATGAAGATATAGGAAAGTTTGATGCTAGAAGTGATGAAGGAATCTTTCTTGGTTATTCTACTAAAAGTAAAGCCTACCGGTGCTACAATAAGAGATTGAGGAAAGTAGTTGAGAGTGCTAATGTCAAGGTTGATGAAGACATAGTTAAACCATCCAGAACCTATGGATATGATTCGGATGATCAAAATGATAGTTTAGATAAAGGAAATAAAGTTCAAACTCAAAATCAAGTTCAGATCATTCCAGTGAATTAGGAAAATCAAGAGGAAGGAACTAGTGAAAGTGCAGAAGTGAGATCACAAGAGCTTGAAGTTCAAGAACATCCCAAGACTCCAAGGTATGTAAGACTAAATCATTCAAAAGATCAGATTATTGGTGATAAGAACAAAAGTGTTCAAACTAGGAGAAGAATTGCAGAAGAATACTGTTTGATCTCGAAGACTGAGCCTAATAGTGTTAATGAAGCATGCAAAGATGAACATTGGGTGGAAGCAATGAAAGAAGAATTACTGTAAATTGAGAAGAATGATACATGGATTCTTGTTCCTAGACCTAAGGACAAAAATGTAATTGGAACTAAATGGGTCTTTCGAAACAAACTGAATGAGCAAGGTGAAGTTGTTAGAAACAAAGCAAAACTGGTGTGTAAAGGATGTTCTCAAATGGAAGGAATTGACTTTGAAGAAACTTTTTCTCCTGTTGCTAGGATTGAAGCTGTGAGACTATTTCTTGCTTATGTTGCTTACAAAAACTTCAACATTTATCAGATGGATGTCAAGTCAACATTTCTAAATGGTGAACTAGAAGAAGTGTATATATTGAGCACCCTGATGGATTTCAATTGACTGATCAGGGAGATATGGTTTGTCGGTTGAAGAAATCATTGTATGGACTTAAGCAAGCCCCAAAAGCATGGTATGCCATATTGGACAAGTATTTCTTGAAACTTGGATTCAATAAAGGTATTGCTGATAGTAATCTATATTTCAAGATTGATCATGATATAGATTTGATTGTTGAAGTCTTTGTTGATGATATCATTTTTGGAGGAGATGATAGTTTGTGCATGAAGTTTGTTGATGAGATGCAAAGTGAGTTTGAGATGTCTATGATTGGAGAAATGAAATTATTTTTGGGATTCCAAATTACTCAGCTAGATAAAGTGATCTTTATATCTCAGTCCAAGTATGTGAAAGAATTGCTAAAGAAGTTTGGTATGGAAGATTCAAAGCCAGTTGGTACACCTATGGTGACCGGATGTAAGTTGACACAAGATGATGATTCTCCTAAAGTAAACCGGACTAGATACAGATCAATGATTGGCGAATTGCTCTATTTGACTCAAACTAGACCTAATATCATGAATGTTGTATGCATTGTTGCAAGATTTCAAGCTAATCCTAAGGAATCTCATGTGACAGCTGTGAAGAGGATTTTTAGATATGTGAAGGGGATAGTTTATTTTGGCCTATGATATCCTAAAGAAGATGACTTTACTTTGAGTGCTTTTATTGATGTTGATTGGGTAGGAGATGTGAACGACAGAAAGAGTACTGGTGGTGGTGCATTTTTCTTGGGAAAGAAGTTGATTTCATGGTTAAGTAAGAAGCAAAATGCCATTTCTTTATCTACTGAAGAGGAAAAATACATTGCTGCTACTAACAATTGTACTCAAGTATTGTGGATGAAGCAGATGTTGAAAGATATCAAGGTTGTGTATGATGAGCCTATTGCTATATTCTGTGATAATTCAAATGCAATTAACTTTTCTAAGAATCCAATGCTGCATTCAAAAACCAAGCATAGATCTATCAATTTTCACTTTTTGAGAGAGAAGGTGAGTGAAAAGGAAGTCAGATTGGAGTAGGTGCCCACTAAGGAACAGATTGAAGATATCTTTACCAAGCCATTGCCTAAGGATACTTTGAGTATCTCAAAGGGAAGCTAGGGGTGATTTCCCCTCCTAATTAGAATTAATATGCATTGACTTGCATCAGTCCGTGCATTTCATAGTCATATCTTATGATCTAAATTGATGTTGTGGTGGCTGCTACTCAGGGGGAGTAGTCAGATGTTCATAAATGTGGTTCAGAGCTTGTGTGGAGAAAGATAATGTGTATCTTTGTCATTGATGTCAAAGGGGGAGAAGAGTCATGTGAAAAAATGTGAATTATCTGGGGAGAAGAGTCATGTGAAAAACTGTGAATTATCTGGGGAGAAGAGTCAAAACCTAAGGGGGAGAAAGTGCTAAGAGATAGTTGCATTGATGGTGTTTTTCACATCATGTGTTTCCATCAATGCCAAAGGGGGAGATTGTTAGATGTTGCTGATATGTGGTTGTCATTGATGTCAACACTATTGGCATTAAGGTTGTATATGTCAAGGATATTAAGAAAATTGTAATAAAATAAGTTGTAGGTTGTCAGTGATGCAGTGAAGTTTTGTTGTTGTCTAGCTCAGTATATTGATGATAAGAGGTTGTGTATTAAAGGGTTTGTTGTCAAGTATATCTAGTTTATCCACATAAAGTTTCAGAGATCCGCATGAAGATTTGATCGAGTTATGAGTATATGTGTTCTGATAGTCATTTTGTTGCTTCAGTTGGTGTTCCTGAAAGAAGATAATATGATTCTAGTAATTTGAGTTGTTGTGGATGCTTCTGTGGTGATTCATGATGCTCGTGGATGTCTCTAGATCATGTTTTGTATGTCTACATTGATCGTTGTGCTCGCGATTGGTGATTTTCTTTTGTGAGTTCATGTTTTTCATGATCATGGCTGACAAGGTGATTATAGTGTGTTGTGGATCTTCGAGGCATAATTTTGGAAGGTGGTTCGTGTTCGAGGATGTTGTTTTGGGTCTTCACTATGTTGTGGATGACTTTGGTTGGTGCGCATTGTAAATTGTTTATGATTTGGGCCGACAATTTGCACATATTTTATATTTTGTTAAACCCGACATGTAGATGATGTTATCCCTAGTTGCGGATATATATGAGTGATTTTTTTTGCCATTTGAAGGCATGTATGTGCGAGTGGTGTACGAGATGTGTGAGTCTTGTGTGTGAATAATGATCTAATCTTTCGAAGGCAGAAGTAAAGTGTGAAGAAGAGTGAGCAGAGTTTATGTGCTTAACCGAAACTGTAATCAAGCATTAGCAAATGCTATTTTCTCAGTTCAAAATCTTGTGGATGTAATCTGAATGTTTCTTTAAGATAGTGTGTCTTCCTTTGGGTAGTAAGCCTTTTTGTATTTGAGCAGTGAGCTTTAGGCAGTGTGCCTGAATGCATGTGCATTCCCCATTTACAATTCTTTTATACTTTTAACAGAGTATAATCTTGTGGATTAACCTCCACCGTGGTTTTTCCCCTAACAAGGTTTCCACATAAAAAATCTTGGCGTTATGTGTGTTTCTGATGTGGTGATGGTTTATGTTTCCATGTTTATTTATCAGATCTGAGAATAAGTTTAATAAGTTTAATTTTCGAGACAACCGATTCATCCCCCCCTCTCAGTTGTCTGCCATTGTGTTGCAAACACTTGGATATGTAGGTTTTCTTATATTTGTGGTTCATACATGAGTACAAAATAAGGTCTATTGCAACCTTATGCAAGTTTTATGTCGTTTGTTAGTCTTGATTATATTTCTCTTAGCATTAAAACAATAAAATTAATGCCCCTTGTTAATGGGGCAATTGATAAGAAGCTTTTTATAAAAATTCACATAAGGTAAAATCTCCCAAGGATTAGCACCTCTAGAGGTAATTGAGGTTTAGATGAGGTTGGGGCACTTTTTTATGATTCTAATGGTTTCTTCTTGAAAGGTGGGTCTTTACTTTCAAGTTCCAAAACCAATAACAAAGTGGAATAAAAAATGGTCATTGGTCTCTTATTGACATCCATCCCAGCCTTATAAAAATCTTCTTGTTGAACCTGTGACTTCTTAATAGTAATCCCTGGTTTGATTAAAATGTAGTGTCTAATCTAGAAATGCAAGACATTTTTGGATGAGGCATTGGCCCTCTTTAAATTATTTGATGATTTGTAATTTATTCACTACTTTTAGAAATGCAATCAAATAACTAATTATTTAGCTAATGTGAGGGTTAGACTAATAATCCATGTGCTTAGCTTTAGTTAGTGAGAGGTAAGATGATTGATATATTCTTGAGGCTCTCTTAATGCTATATTCCCTATCGATATATTTTTCAAGGATGATGTTTTTCTTCCAAATAAATATAAAATTTGGGTTTTCATTTTTAAAAAATAATATTTTCCTTTAAAAAGGAGAATAAAAACTATTATTTATTTATTTATTAATATGAAATATGTCATATTTTTATTTAGTTTGATCCTCATTGAAGATCATTATTTCTCACCATTGGGGAGGATCACATTATCTAACGCTTACGGTTGTTGTACATCAACTCTTATGAGTGCCCTAAGGAGCTAGCTCTCCAATAGGTGCAAGAGTATATTTTCATGGTTGTTTTTCTTCCTTTGTTTGGTTGGAAATTTCTTGTTTGATTGTTCTTATTTATAGATTTGGTTGGTGTGGATGTTGCATTCATTTTCCCTTTTATATGTGTGCAAGCTATTATGGCAAGGCATGAGGCTTCTAGGAGACCTAGGGACCCCTTTTAAATGACTATGAATTATCATCATTTTGCTCAATCTAATTCATTTTAACTTGGTCAAATGTATCCTTGGGTCATAGAGTATAGGGGATACTAATGTTGTATGTTATAAAGTGTTTGTCCTTGAGGATTTTTTACAACATTTAGGGGAGAAGATACCAAATCTCAATTTCAATAATTAGGTGGTGCATGTCTTGTTACCTAATCATGGCACCTCTTCTCCTTATGTGTCTGTGGTAGTGGATTTAGTTCTTGAGGTGAAAAAAGACCCTAAACACCTAAGTACTGTGCGATATTTAAGCATGATCATCAAGAAATTATTAGCCATTTTTTATCAACTAGAGAAAGTCCTTGACTTCTATCTTGACCGAAGGATGGATATCAAGAACTTGTTGGTCACCCATAATTAGGGAAAGTTGAAGGTCACTAGCTCTTGGACATTGCACACATTAGAAAATAGGGTGCTAGGTCCAAATGCCAAGTACATGTATTTAATATTGTATGATTGCAAAGATGCCCCTACCTCCCATTTGTAAGGGTGAGTTTTTGGGTGAAGAATGTTGGATGGTGATAATGTCTATTTATGAGTGATTTTGGTGGCTAGGACACCACTCAACCATAAGAGGGTCTTACAACTCTCCTTAGTCTCCTATTATTTTTTGTCGTACATTGGTTGTTTATTTTTTTATTTCATTTTATTAGGTGTTTCTCGTTTATATTTTTGTGCTATTTCCTATGTTCTTATGTATTTTGGTTATGGCCTATAGTAGTCTATATGGTATAACCATATTTGTTTGTAAAAAATGTTTAATATTTACAATGGTGAGGGCTCAATAAAACCGTCATCCTTTGTCATGCACTCTAACTTGTAAAAGATTGCATTATGGGAGGGTAAATCAATGAAAGCTAGTTTGATGGATTGATAAGATTGTTGAATACAATATGGATGTGAAGCCAATAAAGATTATATGGAGAAAGGATTTATGCCAACATTTGGTAAAGAATCTTAATGACTCTAAGGAGATAGTTTATGCAAAAATATCATGCTAATCTCAAATCAATTTCAAAATAAATTTGGGCACAAAAATGGTGAATTATATCAAAGCTAGAAGGTATTCAATTGAATTGAATGCAACTAAAATAAGGGATTTCATACTACAAATTGTTAACTATAGACTAATCAATGACATCTTTTAGAAAGAATAATGATGATATTCTAATGAGATGAGTTGAGTTAGAAGAAGTTGAAGACCTACTACAAGAATTTTACTAGAGGTCATCTAGAAGGAATTATTTTTCTCAAACAAGAACCGCCTAGGTTACCACTAGTCAATTATGTTTACAAATGCATTTAGGTGGGTTAAAAACTATAAATAGTGACAATTTTTTTGTTACTGAGAAGAGGAATTCTCCTATATTTCTAAAATTAATCATTATTGATGAACCTTTTTTACAGTAGGTGCTAGCTTTTAAAGAAATGATTAACCCTTCTAATGTAAAACATAGATGATTTTACACTAATATAGATTAGTTCATCAAATAGATGATGTTGCATTCAACGAAACAAAATAGTAGATAATTATTAATTTTTAAAAAAGAATCATCACAAAATTTAAGATTTAAAATAATATAATCACTAATAATACCAAAAAAGTTAGTAATATAAAAATATATTAAGAAACCATCAAACTATTACCCAACCAACAAAAAACTAATAAATATCATTGAAAAGATTTAGATCACAAGACCATTATGGTGGGACATTCATTTAAGAAAATATCTTTAAAAAGAGAGGATCACACCATAAAGGCACTTTCTCCCCATATGCTTTAGTATATGAAGAGGAAGCATGAATTTTCTTTCTTTTTTTATCTTTTTCTTTGAGATTTCAGTTCTTAAATTTGTCCATGAATTCACATAATGACACATTCACGTCAGAATGGTTCAATTTT
Source organism: Sequoia sempervirens (assembly GCA_007258455.2). Lineage (NCBI taxonomy): Eukaryota > Viridiplantae > Streptophyta > Pinopsida > Cupressales > Cupressaceae > Sequoia > Sequoia sempervirens. The sequence goes on along the minus strand of VDFB02360698.1, from coordinate 202,606 downwards.
TATTTTTTTAAGACTGCAGGAATCCAGTAGCCCCCTATAAATTGTAGTGCGCCTGGTAAAAAAATTCACGTGAGCGTCATGCCCTCTGGTACCACGAAAAAGGAGGGGAGACTAAACCTCGTGACCTCATGCCTGAGAATGGCTCAAATGGTAAAGATGTGGTTTTCAAGAAAGACCACCCTTTTGGAATCCAAAGAAGGCAGCTTGGTTTTAAAATGAGATGAAAATAGACCCAAACTAAATAGGTACTCAAAATTTGATTCTAAGTGGACCGGACCCTACATGATTACAAGCTATAAAGAAAGTACCTCATTTGAGCTTTCAAAGCTTGACAGAGAAAACTTCCCAATCCAAGTGAATGGGTACATCTCAAACATGGCCTTAAATAGGTACACAATCTTCTGTATATAGTGTAAATGTGTGTACCATATGTCCATTGTGTTATTCTCATTCCCTTTTTCATACTTTCTAGTTTTGAAATGGCTACTTGAAGCCTGAAAGATTCAAAAGATTCACGTAATCGAGGAAGACAATTTTTTAAATTGGAAAAGAGAAACTTTTGTATTTTTGGAGCCATCAATGAATGTCAAATGACATATCATAACGTCATAAGTTGCCAGCCGCCCTGGAATTAGTAAAGATCCATGCCTTGGTTTCCTACAACAGGGGCATCATCATGGAGATAAAGTCATTCATAAAGGGGGGATGCTATATAGAGATTTACAAATCATTACAATAGCATCACTTTTAGGACGGTTGTCAATCATATGGAGATCTTGGGCAGAGAAATGGAAGGAGCTAACCTTTATGTATGATTATTTGTGCAGTTTTGAGTTGTAAAAATGATCAACTTTTGTCCTCTCAATAATAATAAATACTTTGTAATAGCTACAAAAATTGCATAGGAAAAGATGGGGAAGAAACCATTTGAACAGTATAAAGTTACAGCTGCTGCAGTTACATGAAAAAGATTCTTTATGCTTCAAACAGTTTTATAGCATGGTTAAATTCAGAATTTAAGGCTTGTATTATGTTGTATGAGGTTATTCTGGTTATCATGTAGTTTTATAGATTTGTAATTGTATTTACTTGTGTGGCAGTCTGTTGACTGCCCTTTTATTATTATTTTTATGTGATTTTCTACATTGATTCAAAAAAAGAAAACTATTCTATTGTTTATTTTCTCTATCAAAGAATTCAATTTTTCAGCATTTGAGTAATCTTGTGAGAAAATATAATGAACTCAAAAAAGTTTTGTAAAATTTAGTGTATGAGAAGTGATCATTGTGATTAAGTTTTTCTTTTGCAATTAGAATCATGTTCAATGTGATTGAGAAAGAAATGATTTTTTTAATCTATAAAAAAGGAAAGAGGTCAAGTTCAAGAATAATGGCATGGAAATAAGGCAATGATTTGAAGAATATCTTATGAAAGAGATTTAGTAGGGTTTCAGTCTTGGATGTGCTAATGTTAGTTTGTGTCTCCCTAATGTCATACTACTTCATTATAAAGTAAGATTTAGCATTATTTTTATATCTATTGTAGTGCCTTCAAGGTTGCCATACTTGTGGGCATTTTTCACCCATTATAAATACCCTCAACCTCCAATAACTCCATGGTTGTTGCTTGATTTGAAGGTTTGACAACACATGGAAATAACTCCCATATTCAAGCATATCCTAGGAAGTTTGTTCCCAAGGTATTCCATGAGGGAAATCTAGTGAAACACCTCCAAATTTGGTTCTTCCCATTCCATAGTTTAATAGTGCATATCGTTGGCTTGAAAATTACACTTTGATAGGATATATTATGGGTAGCATCCCAGCTCAAAGTATGCTCAAAGAATGGGTGGCCAAGGTTTGGGTCCCACATGAGATTTACCTTGATGTCATATAAAACCTCACCAAGGGTTTTTCCTTTTTTATTTTGTTAAAGCTAGCCATGTAGAGGTTATTCTCAAGCTCTATCCACAATATGTTCATGCTCTACTAATCTTCACACCCTAGACTAAAGACTTCATCATTTCCAATGAGAAGTCTCTCTATGTCACTATTTGGGTGTAGTTTCCTCAGTTGCCTTTGCCATGATGGAATTTATTAACCAAGATTGCTTCTCCCTTTGCAACATTATTTGAGTCAAACCTAAAAAGTTATTTTTAGCTTGAGCTTAGAAGATGATCTATATGGAAGTTGACCTCTTCAAGGATCTAAAGGAGATAGTTAATATGCAAATGGGCCAAATGAGACATAATGTGTTCTCTATTTAAACCTACCCAATACTTTCTATCATTGTCAATATTTTAAGCACAAGATCTATGAGAGTTCCCTCTTGTTACTCCCTATAAAAACTTACCACTCAATAAACTACTAATAACCCACCTCTTGCAAGAAAAGAGGAAGAGTGGTATTGGGTACATTATGGTTATTAAAAACTAGTAACATTGGAGCTTCACCTAAGGCTTTAAGTGGTATTGGTGACTAGTCATTGATAATTTAGGGAGGTATAATTTCAAAACATCAATACCCAACAACATCTATTATCCATTCCCATTGGGCGATGTCTAAGGAGCTGAATAAAGCAAGTTGTGAAAGCATCATTGGCGGCATCAATTTTATCTTCTCGAGTGAAGACCACTATATGCTCCCCTTCACCATCCCCAATGGTCTAGGAAGGTTCCATGGCCCACCTAAATGTTTGGAATAAGGTTAATATGTGCCAAATAAATAGTGACCTACCCAACCTTTCATTCAAATAAGAATTTTCAATTAGGAGAACTTTTATAGAATAGTTATTAAGCTCTTGATGAGCTAGATAGTAAGGATATGACCCTCGACATTTGCTCATGAATTTTATATCTTGGAATGTTAGAGATCTGATGAATCTCTCAAGGAAGTATTTTTTATGTGACACTTGACAAAGATTTATAGGTTTAGATATTCCTTATTAAAAGAAAAAGTTAATTTTTTTATTTTATTTCTAGTGCATGTCATAATATCTAACTTGTCGATTACTTTTATGTAGCAATCATGAAATGGGTCATGGTGGAGTTTTAATTTATTTATCTCCAATGTGGCTTCAACACTTAGTTGATCAGGGCTATGACCCCACCAACTATGCATTGTGGGATTTTTTCAACATTAATAATCATTTGTTTGGAGTTATTAATGTTTATGCCTTAAATAATGTTGTTGAACAGTCCGCCTTCTGGAGATGGATTGTGAATTCAATGTTCTTTTCCACTTGGGTTTTGTTTAGAGATTTTAATATGATTAAGATGTATTATAATAAATTTAGTGCTTTACCTTTAAGATGGATATCTTAAAAAAGAGAAACCCAATACTATATACACAATAAATTGGGACTTTTTGGTCCAATCTTGGGCACCACCATTGTCATACAATAGGGTACACATGCAGTAGCATCAAAGTGGATTATGAGACTTGATAAAGCAATGGTGTCAACCTATTATTTCTTATCGTTTTCCAATTATTTTTCCTTTCCAATTGAGTTGTTGTTATATGTCTTTTTACACAACTATCTACTATGATTTTACGTTGAATGGAAACTTTCTAAATCCAAGGCCATAAAGGCTCTTTTTTCTAAACGTATCACAACTATCCCACAATGCTACATTGATGTTGTGTGCAATGTTAAATCTCCTAGTCTAAAATGCAAAACGAAACGAAATGCAAACAAGGGAAACACAACACCTCAACGATTAGTCGAGTTAAACTTGAACAAAAACAAAGCAAAGAGAGTGAGTTACCTTGTCCAAGTCGATTGGTTGGTTGGCCCTATTGATTTGATCGGTTGTGTGCTCCTTCAAATGGAAAATAGCATGAAAGTGGATGAAAAATGATGTGTACAAGATGAGGGATGGAATGGTGCAAGTGGGTATGTGGATAGATGCACAATGTGGATGCAAAATGAGCTCAAAAGTTGCAGCAATGGAGGATGCTTGTGAGTGCTAGAAGGCTTCATTGCTTTAATGGTGAAATGATCAAATGAGGGAAAAATCCTCTAATTTTAGGGGAAATTCCTCTAAGGAATGGAGGGCTAGGATTTAGCCACCATGGACAAGATGAAGGGCTAGGGTGAGTTAAGGACTCACAAGCCCTCACATCTTGCCAAGTGTCCAGTGATGGTGTCAAGGAGATGATGAGGTGGAGGTAATTTAGAGAACCTTAGGATTGGGACAAGATCTCCTCATAAAGGAGGTCCTTGTCCCCATGTGGGAGATGTGACACATGAGGAATTAAAAATTCCTCAAATATCCTCATGGGGAAGACGAGAGGAATTAAAAATTCCTAAAATGCATGGGGGAATAAAAGTGAATTTTAAATTCACATGGGGGAATGGGCTGCCTTGTCCAAATGGAGAAAGCCATTAATGATAGTTGACTAGGGGGTATGACATAAATGGCATAAAGATTAGGTTGTGGAAACAGGTGATTAGGAAGGCTAATGAAGGGTTAAGAGCAAATTGCAAATTATGAAGGACGTTGCATTAATCTTGATTAAAGGTGTGCACATCTTAATCATGGATTGATTAAACTAATCCAGATTAAAGGGGGATTATGGAGGATGGGACAAGGAGAGAGAAAAAGTGAATTTAAAAATTAATTTAAATTCAAGAGGCTAAGTGACTAAATTAAATAAATTGAGGTATTTATTTAATTTAGAGCAGAAAGGGACAAAAGGCAAAGTATTTAATTATTAAATTAAATACCTTAGGAACCTTAGAAGAAGAGGGAGTATTAATTAAATAAATTATTTAATTAATGTCAATAGGGGATGTTGGATAGATGAATAAAGGGGATGAATTTGACCATACAGGAGTGGTCAAATTTGGATGTTTACTTTTTTCCCCTCTTTGAAATACTATTAGAATAATAGTGTTTCGAAGAAGAAAAAAATGCAGATGACTCAATAGAGGAAATGTCTAGAAAGTGATACCCCAACACGAGAGAAACTGTGTAAGCTATCAAGTGGTGGAAAATGAAGGTAGATGCCCCAATCTCGCAAAGAAGAGGACATGATGGAGGAACAGACGAAAATGATAGGGTATGCCCCCTCGAGAGGGCAGATGGGGAAGGAAAAGGGACCTCGAGCGACTTCTCAATATGGAGAAATGAAGGGTACCACACGGTAGAGATCGAAAAACCATGAAGAATGGATTTTGAACGGACACACGGTGTGCAAATGGCAGCCCACGGAAGAAAGGGGATTAATTAAATTAAAAAGAGGCTTGAATAATGGGTAAAAACACCCAAAACTTAAAAAGGTGAAAAGAGAGGGAAAATATTATATATAGTAATTTTAAAAATTACTATTCACCATTTGCACACTTGGCAGTTGGGTGAGAGAGAGAAGAGGAAGAAGGTGATGAGGATGGTTGACGAGTACAACAGCGAGGATGAGGGTTTCATAGATGAGGTGATCATCCACCAGGGCGACGAGATACGCTAGTTCTACCACGAGCGTGCAGAACCCTGCCAGGTTAGTTTCAAATCCCCTCTTTGTGATTTTTAGTTAGATTTTGTAATTTTTTAAGCATTGTAAAATGTGGGTCCTGGGGTTTGGGTAAATTAAGAAAATGGGTAGGTAGTGGAATGGCAATTTTTCCCATTTTTTAAGGAAAAATTGCTCGTGTAGGGCGGTGGCCAGAGGGAGGAAAATTCGCATTTGTGAGGGGAGAATTCACCCAAGGAAAAGGGGGGAAGCATGAGAAGGGGCGAATTCACCCGATGAGAGAAAATGCGGTTTGGGGATTTAAGCGAATTCACCCGAAGGTCAAGTGAATTCGCCCGAAAGGACAAGAGGGCATGGGGTCAAGCGAATTCGCTTGAAAGAAGAAGGGCACGGATTCGGGCGAATTCACCCAAAAGAAGAAGGGGCAAGGATTTGGGTGAATTCGCCTGACTAACGGGAAAATTCACCCAAAAGGATGAAGGTGGGAAGAAAGAGCGAATTCACCCGACGAGGACGAAAGGGGAAACTCGACAAAAAAGCCCAGGGTGGGGGAAAAAATAGAGGAAAAAGAGAAAGATGAGAAAGAAATGAAAGAGATTGGATGAAAACAACTGACATGTGCTCTGTGTGAATGCAGGTCTTTGATACACTACGGATGAGAGAGAGGTATTCAACAGTTCTAGAGGCAACCATTGAGAGGATGGATGCCCATGACCATGCAGCATTAGCGCAGGTGAGACTGCTACATATGTTGGGATATCCCAACATCAGGGCCAGCATTGATGGAGAGATGGAGCTCTGAAAAGTTGACTTTTCATCTCCCGACGGGGGAGATGACTGTGACCTTAGAGGACGTCTGGAGGATACTGTGATTGTCGATTGCAGGACATCTAGTGAGTTGGACGTAGAGTGAGGGACAGGAGCCTATGGGCCATCTTTAGACATTCAGATCTACCTATCCAGGGGGCAGAGTTGGACTTGAATGGATGTCTGGGACTGGGAGTACCAATGCTACCACTATACCTTTGCTTGTTAATCAACGATATCCTAATGCTAGACAGGAGCGAGATATTTTGTAGCCTCAAGGTTATTGAGGTTGTCAGACACATTATGGAGAGGAGGGAGGGGGAGTTCGCATGGGGTGCATGTGTACTGGCACAATTATATAGGGATATGCATTTGGTATGTTATAGGAGGGTGCACAACATCACACATGTGACACTACTTTAGGTATGGGCCTGGGAGCACATCAACATGGCTAGACCAGGGGTCTTGATAGCAGGTACACATGATGAAACACTACCAGTGTCATACTGGTATGGGACTGAGTACGGCTGGTGGCTACATTACTTGGATGTCAGCAACCTGGAGGTGTGGAGGAGGAGACTAGATGACTTGCAAGAGGACCAGATAGTATGGAGACCGTACATGCATCGACGGTTTACAGATTGGAGGCAAGATGAGAGCAAGCATAGAGGGTACTTCCTCACAATATCCTACATGATAGGGAGGGACCCACACATTGTGGAGCTTCACAGGGCTGACAAAGTGATGAGGCAGTTTAGGGTATAGCAGGAGATTCCTCTAGGACCATAGAGGTTTCGGTAGATTAGTCGAGAGCAGTTATGGGGTGATCCGATCACGACAAAGTTTGATAGACATCTGTGGGAGGATCTACAAATGGTGTCTTATCCAAGGAGAGGAGGGGTAGTAGATGTGGGGATGATAGTGAGGTACTCCGTGTGGTGGGCACATCACTGACCAACACGGATTACAATGGTGCACCCAATTGTAGGGGCACTCGGTTATAGTTCAGAGGATGAGGCGAGGTTAGCTGGACAGAGGAGAGTCAGGAGGAGAGGGGGAGGATAGAGGAGAGGCTGAGACTTAGAGGCTAAGGCTGAGGAGGAGAGAGAGGACCGACAGAGGAGAGGACAGGAGGAGGCGATGGAGGTAGATGCCCCAAAGGTACATCTACTGGCCATAGTACCATATGCACCTCCACCACTAGAGGATCTAGTCGTACTATTGATAGGGGCTCTAGCGAGGTTGCCGATCATAGAGCACAAACTCAGGGAGTCAGAGGTAGACAGGGAGAGACTACAGGTTGAGGTGGACAGGGTGCAGAAAAAGGGAGAGAGGGAGTACAGGACCCTAGCATATGAGGTAGGACAACGAGTATTTGAGCTAGAGATAGAGAGGGACAGATTGTAGGCCGAGGTGACTAGACTGAAGGCAAAGGGACAGAGGCACTATGGGGAGTTAGTAGACCAAGTATCTATATAGGTACATTATGCTGAGAGGGAGAGGGAGGACATGGTGAGACAACTATTAGAGTTGCAGTAGGAGAGGATTGATTTAAGGAGGGAGTGAGATGAGCTCTGAGACAAAATAGAGGTTGCAGAGCAGACAGTCGAGGACATAGGGTTAGTGCTAGAGAGAGTAGAGGCAGTGATTGCGCAGATGCAAACCTTACAAGATGAGAGGAGTATAGTAGAGGCACAAATACATGTCCTGCAGGATGAGAGGGATGCAATAGTAGAGCATATGTGGGCATTGCAGCATGAGATGGATGCAGTACAGGCACAAGTATAGGCACTACAAGGTGAGAGAGACACAGCGACAGATCAGGTGTCATAGATGCAAGCGCAGATAGACTAGCTGGTGCTGACACAGGATTCCTGGGAGCAGGAGAGGAGACAGCTGACTGGGTCACAAGATAGGTATAGGATGGAGTGTGATGCGGCCAGGATACAGGCGATGGAGAGGGATGAGTACATGAGGGAGTCCAACTATTATATGGGGACCTATTTTAGAGAGGTGCCAGATGCTTCACGATGTGTACCTCCCTACATGTGAGCAGTGCCAGAAATGTCAGCACCATCACGATCACTAGGGACACATACCCGAGGATATAGCAGCTATTGAGAGACTCCCCCACACAGAGGGCCATTGTCAGATTCATCACAGAGGTCAAACGAGGGCAGTTTAGGGTAGAGAGGACAAAGGATAGGGGACGGGATACATATTTTTGACAGGTGCAAGGTGGATGTGTAGTATAGAGGGACATAGATTACATTTGATTTAGAGCCATGTACTTGTATTTTATTCAATGATTATTGATGCATATGATGGACATTTATTATGGATATTTTGATGGACATTATATTTTGATATTTATATGATATGTGACAGCCCTTATTGACACTATGTTGTGCTTATGTGATGGATGATTTTATTTATGCACATGTGTATGTGAGTTATTATGGATGATTATGATGATGATTTGATATATGCATATGTCTATGATGATTAATTTTTATGCTTATGTTGACGTCGTGGATGGGATGCATGATTCCTAACATTTATGACGAAGGATGGGGTAATTGATTTATGATATGATATGCTATGGGTATGAGTCTAATGATTTGTTATGTAGGTGGTGATATATGTAATGTATTAATGAGATAGACTAATATGAAAATGTTAATGCAATAAATGGATAATTAAATGAACATAATATGCTTAGAATAACCAATTAAGATTAATCTAAACAACTTAAAATGAATATGAGATGATAATGCACATGGGATGAAATGCAATGCAATGAACCTACCATGCTAGATGAGGTGACAATTTGCGCCATTTGAGATCAAATTGTACTTAATAAAGGATGCAACCTACATGGATGATGGGATGCAATTAAATTTCTTACAAACATTAGTATCTAAATGGAATGAACACGGGCATGAGTGTAAATAAGGGCATGCATAGTGACAGAAGGTGGGGGTAGGCCTACTTTATTTGTGTATCATACTTTCTTTAGCTTATTGGCAAGTACTTTCCCTGTAATCATTATAAAATTAAGGGAGAATGGTTGTGAAATTGTACCTATCAAGAATTGTAGGTATCCGGAGAAGAAAAGGAGATAGGAGATGAGTGTTTGCACAACCAAAATCATAGGTCATAGGTTAGGTACATGATGGAAAAAAGGGTCAATGCAATGCAACAAGGGAAAATGAAATGCAATCCTAATGCTATTTGCCATTTTTAGAGCACTAATTTTTGCTATAGCACAAGACACGATACGCCAGGGTATGAGGAACCAAGGAAAATTAGTGTCTAATGCATGAAACAAGCACAATAGACAAGAAGGTTATTCCAACACCCCAAAGTCATGATGACTTTGGTTGGGCTAGCCATTGGGATAACCACAAGCATAAAGGATGCCCCAACGTAACACAAGACCAGAGGAATCTTGGTGGGCACTATGTGGGACAACCAAGCAGAAAGAAACAAACAAAAGATCAAGATATGCCCCTATGTTTACCAGTCAAAGCGCACCATAATATGATGGATCATGGCGACCCTAATAAGGTATGATAGGGAGCTCAAATGATAAACAAAATCCAAAAGCATTAAGAGAAAGCAATCAATTTCAAATGTCCTTTGCCATAGGATCAAAAGGTGGATGAGATTGATGTGGTCCGATGAGGAAGGATGCATCCTGTTGAGACCAAAGATGGAGACTAAACTAAGAGACAAACATGATGTAGGATACTCGAAACGGACTGAATCTCATGATACGAGTGGATCTCATTTGTGAAGAACCAGCTAGATAAGTACATACTTGATGACACGACACAAGAAATGAGAGACAAGACAAAAGACTGACACACCCTAAAGACATAGGGGCTCAGGGGTTGATCAAAGACTAGCCTTGCCTACGTGAAAGCACAGAGCACTCGTAGTTCGATAAAAGACTATGGATAAAAGCGGAAAGAGGACAATGGAGATGATGATGGAGGACCAAGAACGGATGAACAAAAGCTCTGAGGGTGGATCAAATGATCGACCTTGCCTACATGAAAGTGTAGGGGCAACGTCGTTTGAAAAAAGACCATGGACGAAAGACAAGACCGAACGGATGAAGGACAATGACCGACACGACAGGATGGAAAAATGCCGAAGGGGGAAAAGCCTAGTCAATTTTTAGATCGTACTATTCCAGATACTACAAACTAACGATGATATCCATCAAGGGAGGAAAGACCACGATTAGATGAAGGCGTATGCAGTCAAATTCGCTTCAAAAGACATGATGAGATGAGACCCGATAAGGACCGACACGATAAAGAACCCTTGATGAAGGCAAGGGACTGACATGACAGGGATTTATTTAATTCCTGCAAATCCAAAACTAGTCTATAGACCGTGATGTTTCAGATTAACGTCACTCTTAAATTTTAAATAACTTCCTATCACGTCATGGACAACAAACGAAAGAAAGGATGAGACCTAATGAGGATCGATACAATGAAGGACCCTAGATGAAAGCAAAAGACAGATTGAAAACAAAAACAAACGACACAAGCTTTGATTGGGATAAAAACTTGGGATTGTAGATAGCGGATGAAAATCATCTAATGCTCAACCAAAATATACCAAGCGGTAGGATAGGCGAATGCGAACAAAAGGACTGGATGGATAGGATGCTAATATTAGAAGCAAAGATTGGATGGATGGAAGCATAAAGCAACTAGGATGCAAGGTAGATAATGATTAAGCCCTTTATGAATGGAAATTGTTAGCAGGTTTTCACCAAACGTACTTATCCAAGGCGCCACCAAGGGTGGTTTTCACCATAGGACAAATTATTTCTCTTTACTATTTTTGGATTTTTTTTACTTTTTGATTTTTTTTGTATTTTTTGGACAGTTTTTTACTTTTTTGGGTATTTTTTACAGGATAGGATAACCCAACTGACTTAGGTATAAAACCTTTTCAGGTGCATGATATTGATAGGCTCCTCTAGGGGTTCTCCTTTAGGTGTGGCAAGCCTATATGCTCTAGATCCATATTTAGCAGTCATGGCGTAGGGAACCAACCAATTTGCCTCAAATTTCCATTTCTTGTCTCAGTCATGCTGTGTGCACTGATTCTCCTTAAGGACTAGATCACCAATATTAAATTGGCAAGGATAGACCTTATTGTTGTAGCTCCTCTTAAGAAAATTTTGATATGCTTGAAGATGATTGTATGCTTTGATTCATTTTTCATCTAGGAGTTCCAACTGACTGAGTCTTGCAACCCGAGCATCTTGATCACTAATGAGGTTCTTCAAAGATATTCTCAGTGATGGGATCTTGACCACAATCAGAAAGATTGCATCGCCACCATAAATGAGAGAATATGGAGTGGCACCAGTGGGAGTGTGGATGGAAGTGTGGTATACCCAAAGGGTGGGATGGAGATGGAGGTGCCAATCTCGACCAGTGTTATTAACCACCTTTTTGAGGATCTTGATCAAGGTTTTGTTGGTTGCCTCCGCTTGACCATTACCTTTGGGGTAATAGGGCATGGACCAATGATGTTGGATGTGGAATGTTTCACAAAGGTGTTTCATGGCTTGGTTTTTGAATGGCTTTCCATTATCTGTGATGATGGTGGATGGGATTCCATTTCTACAAAGAATATGGAAAAGGATGAATTTAGATATCTGAGTACCCGTGATTTGAGAGAGTGGCATTGCTTCAAACCACTTGGTGAAGTACTCAGTGGCAGTGATAATGAAAGTGTGGTCCTCGGAAGATGGAGGATATATCTTGCCAATAAAGTCAAAACCCCACTGAGAGAAGGGCCATGGTGCTATGAGAGGTTGCAAATCCTATGCTGGAGCATGTATCAGGTAAGCATTTCTTCACAAACCCACAAGAGTCATGCTCTTGTGTAGGACAATAGTAACTGGCTTTAAGAATCCTCTTGGCTAAAGCCATACCATTTGAATGGGCCCCACAAACACCACTATGAACCTTAATTAATGCAGTGCGAGCTTTGGTTTTGTTCAGATGCCTAAGAAGGGTTCCATCATACCCACAACGATAAAGTGTGTCCCCCACAATAGTGTAGCAGGAGGTGCATTGGATGAAGGATTTACGTTGGTTGCATGTAAGATTAGGGGGTAAGATGCTATCACGAAGGTAGGTGTAAATATTGTGATACCATGGTGACTTAGGACCTACGATGTCAGACACCATTTCACTCTCAAGGATATCATAAGGAGGTATTAGAAGTTGTTCAACTAGGAACTCGCAATCTATTTGATCGTTTGGCATGTCAATCAAGGAACCAATTGTAGCCATTGCATCAACTGCTTTATTCTAGACTCTGGGAATCTGTTTGAATTGGATGAAGGTGAAGAATTGCTTGAAGTCATCCACCATACGCTTGTAAGGTAACAATTTTTCATCTCTAGTCAGAAACTCATCATTAACTTGTTTGATGATCAATTGGGAATCACCAAATACTCGTAAGTGAGTGATGTTCCATTGGATGGTGATTCGAAGACCAGTGATGAGATCTTCATATTCTGCTATGTTATTCATGCATGGGAAAGCTAACCTGAATGACTTCGGGATGTAATCACCTTGTGGGGTGACAAACAAGATACCTGCACCAGCTCCATTGTGCATGTAGGATCCATCAAAATAAAGTGTCCACATAGCTACTTTTGTGACTGTAAGAACCTCTTCATCAGGAAACTCTATGACGAAGGGATAAGCATCTACCAAAGGAGCATCTACTAACTAATCTGCTATTACTTGCCCTTTAATTTCCTTTCGGTCCACATACTCGATATCGAACTCACTCAATAGCATAACCCACTTAGCCATGTGGCCAGTCAAAGTAGTTATGGATAACAAATACTTGAGTGGATCGACCTTTGATATCATCTTCACTAGATGGTTGAGCATATAATGATGAAATTTTTGTGAACTAAAGACTAAAGCTAGGAAAGCTTTTTCCATCAGAGAATAATTGAGTTCATAGCCCACTAAGGTCCGACTAATGTAGTAAATTGCTCATTCTTTGGAGGACTCATCATGTTGTGCTAACAATGCCCCCAATGTAACTGAAGTAGCTGAAATATACAACATAAGTGGTTTACCTGGAATTGGAGGCATGAGGATAGGCGAATAAGCCAAGTACTCTTTGATTTTTTCAAAACCCAGCTGACACTTTGAATCCCACTTGAAGGATGTATCTTTTCTTAGGAGATGAGTGAATGATTGGAATTTGTCAGCTAATTAAGCTATAAACCATCTAATGGACTGCAATTTTCCTTGAAGGCTCCTCAACTGTTTTAGATTGTGCGATGCAGGCATGTCCATGATTGCTTTAATCTTTGCTAGATCAACCTCTATTCCCCTTCTAGAGATAATGAAACCTAGTAGTTTTCCTGATGTGACACCAAATACACATTTTTTCAGATTCAGACGTAGTTTGTAATGCTCTAGCCTCTCAAAAATATTCTTCAGGATCGTAGGGTGCTCTTCTCTAGTTTTGGATTTCCCCAACAGATCATCAACATAAACCTCCATGATGATGTGAATGAGATCATGAAAGATGACCATCATGGCACGTTGGTATGTTACCCCCACATTCTTGAAGCCAAAGGGCATGACATTGTAACAAAATGTGCCCCAAGGTGTAGTGAAGGCAGACTTATGTTGGTCCTCAAGTGCTATTTTGATCTGGTTGTAACTAGAGAAACCATCCATGAGGGATAGCATCTCGTGTCCCACTATTAAGTCAACCAACATTTCAATGTTCAGTAGGGGGAAATTGTCTTTAGGAAAAGATTTGTTGAGGTCCCAAAAATCTGTACAAATCTTGATGTTCCCATTTGGTTTAGCAACCGGCACTATGTTGGATATCCAATCGGAGTAGTCAATGGATCTTATGAAACCAACCTTTAATAGTTTTTCCAACTCTTTCTTGACCAACAAAGCTACTTGAGGATGCATTTTTCTGAGTTTCTGCTTGACGGGTTTAGCATCCGGTTGAACATCCAAATGATGTACGAAAAGAGAAGGATGTAGACCTGGCATATCTGAATAGGCCCACACAAAATTGATGATGTCGTCTTTGAGAAGTTGGACGATGATGGAGTACTCTTCTTCTGATAAGGACTTGGCTACATACGTGATTTTTGGATCTTCTTTGGTTCCCAAGTTCACTTCTTGTGTTTCTTCGATGAGAATAGAAGATCGTTCAGATAGTTGAGTTCCCACAAGGGGACGATGAACATCCCCATCTTCCAATGTCTCATTGAGGTTTTCACTGTTAGATACACCCTTTATTTTTACTTTTTTTGAGTTAGAAAGTGCCTTAGGGAGGTTTTCACTAGGTGGCCCTTTTTTATTTTGCTTCTTCTTATTTTTGTGGTTAGGGCGATCATCCTCCCCCAATCCCATAGTATTTTTATAAGTATCCACTGAGGGAAAAGTGTCAATAGGTGTGCTACCACATAGGTCCCAGTCAATGAGCTCAGGGTGGAGAAGGGAAAGGCTAATGGAGAAAATGGATGGGAAATCAAACATGGAGGAAAGATCCACGTGATCCACATCATCATATGCACGTATGATGGATTCTTCTTCAGGTATGTCTTCTAGGAGACTGTTGTCCACACTAACATTGTTAGAAGCACTAGTTGATGGCATGGGACCCTTTTGTTTTGTGTCATGGCCTAAACCTGAGTATCTTGGTCACATTGAGGTGTCAACAGGCTATTTCTTTCCTTGTTCTTCAATTCCAAGGCCTCCCCCTTAATAATTATATCTTTTGGCTAACTTTGAGGCATAAGGATACATCTTCTATGAATACTCCTTTAGAGGGGGGGAAAGTTCAGGCTCCTCACGATATATCCATTGGGTAATGTTGTCTTCAGGTGTATCTTCCCTTGTTCCAGGGGAATCAAAATTGTTGGATCCCACATTCTTAGAGATCAAGGTGATTTTCTTCTCTCCTTGCTTCAGCGCGGATTAAAAAGGTTGGCCATATGTATGTGGTGAGGGTGTCATGGCTGCCACATTTAAAGCAATACATATTTCATACTCACCACACCCCTTGTCGATGATCTGGACTTTGGTAATCATGGAGTCAGATGTAGAAGATGGAGTGGATGATGTGGTGGCTAGCGTATTGGAAGATGGACGGGATGATGATGCCTAAGGTGGTCCCATTTCTACTCCTGGGTAGTAATGAGAATGGGGAAAGGAAGCTTCTAGTGCATGACAATACTCAAATGGTTGAGGATCAACATCTATTGTAACTTCCATCCCGTTAAATGGGAACTTCAAGCACTGATGGTAAGTGGACGGAACGTCCTGCAGGGAATGGATCTATGGGCGGCCAAGAAGAAGGTTATAAGGGAGGTCCAAATCAAGGACATGGCAGGTAGTGTACTATACAACCAAACCAACCTGAATTGGAAGACAAATCATTCCCTCAGAATCACATTCTGCGTTATCATATGCCTTGATAGTAATGACCTTATTATTTAAGTCAGTGTGGGTATAACCTACCTATTTTATGAACTTTAATGTGCATAGATTAAGGTAAAATCCATTATCTACCAAGACCCTTTTCACTCCATGTCTGGCTATAAGGACCTTAAGATAGAGGGGGCGGTTATGGTTCAAATCAATACAAGGCATGTCATTCTGACTAAAGCCTAGTTGATATGTGGCTGAGAGATGTCCTACAAATGCTTGCAATTGTGTAGGATCTATGTCATTGGGAACGTGTGTATCCTGTAAAGCTTTAGTTAAGATTTCTTGGTGGACATGAGAAGACTTAAGCAAATCTAGGATAGAGATTTGGGCTGGATTCTTTCCTAGGTGGTCAAGAATATTATATTGGGAGCTCATAGGAGGTGGTTGTGTTGACGTAGAGAGTGCGGCGAGTCATAATAACACACGGTGGGTCTTTTCCTTTTACTCGTATCATAGACTCAGCCTGACTAATGTGCATGATGATGCCCTCGTAGTTGTAAGGGACATTCTTGTAACTGATGTGATTTGTGTTGTTACCCTGATTATTGTTGTTACCAGATTCAGGATTTGCATTTGACGTGCTAGCTCCTTAGTTATGTTTTCGGAAGGCATTTTGATATATTTGAAGTTGAGCATTGGACGAGGGGGCCTAGTTGGCATCCACATGTATATCACCCTGATTTATAAGATCCTAGATGTAGGTTTTTAAGCCTTGACATTTATTTAATGAATGCCCTATGATCTTGTGGAAATCACAATACTCATTTTCTTTATACCAGGTTGGCTTGGGTTTGGACTCATCAAGAGGCTTGGTCACAGGATATGTTATCGGGTAATTAGCCTGAAGAAGCCTATTGAACACAACACTTAAGGGTTCTCCTAATTGAGTGATTTGACGCTTATTGTTCCCTTGATTATTCTGATTAGACTATTGAGGAGGACTAGGTGCCCCCTGTGGCATTGATATGACATTGGAAACAGATGGTTGGTTAGAGACATGTTGTTGCCTCTGGGAGGTCTTAGCTACTTGAACATGTTTGGTGTCAATGACACCATCATTGACAACGTTCTTATTCTTATTCTCATAGCAAGGTTTATCCCCAAATGACTTTTCCTTATCAGGATTATAAATTTTGACCAACCCTTTAGCAATAAATGCTCTCTCAAGGATAGGACCCTTCTCTACTATCTCTACAAAGGTTGTGACACAGTGGAGCTTGAAATTATGTGCCATGTCTGGGTGAGAGTTTTCAACAAAAAGGGTGACCATGTATTTTTCTCTAAGCAGGGATTTCATTTGATCGACCAAAGCATGCCACCTTTGAAGGTAGCTTGCAAAAGTTTCTCCCTCACATTGCTTCTCTTTCAGACGGTCCAAAGTATCAACATCTTTCTCCAAATTAAAGGAGAAGTGGGTGACAAACTTTTTTGAAAGATCTGCAAAATACATAATGGATCCCTTACGAAGACCGTTAAACAAATCAAGAGCTATCCCAGTTAGACTCCTTGGAAATAATTGCAGGAGATAATTGTGGTTGTACTGGACTTCTTGACAATGGGAATAGAACTCCTAAAGATGTCTCTTAGGCTCTTTAGTTCCTTTGTACTTATTGAATTTTGGCATCTCAAAATGCTTTGGAAAAGGAACTAGCAAGATTGAGGGATCAAATGGATAGGGACAAATGTCTTCAAACTCAAAGGATTGTTTGCTAGTCCCTGCTTGCAAATCTTTTAATGCAGCTTTGACTTCTTCCCACTCTTTGTTAGTAGGCGTTGGGGGAGTCAAATTAGATGGATTGGATTGATTGTAGGGAGGATACTGTTGGTAGGATGAAGATGGAGTTGTTGCGGTTTGATCGTATGTTGGTGGAGGTGTGTACGAAGGCATTTGCTGATATTGATTGGTATAGGTGGATTGTGGTTGCAGATTTACGTAAGATTGATAGTAAGATGATGGATTTTGGTGATATGAAGTGGAGGCCCCTTACTGATATGGTGGTTGTTGCTGGTAATATGAGGTGGAAGCACCCTGTTGGTATTGCAGAGGGGCTTGATAGTATGACGAGGTGGAAGCACCTTGTTGATATGATGGTTGCTGCTAGTAATATGAGGTGGAGGGAGCACCCTGTTGATAGGGCGGTTGTTGTTGGGTGTAATACAGGTTGGATTGGTAATTGTATGCAACATTTGGGTGTTAGGAAGTATATGGAGGTGGTTGTAGATCGGGCGTTTGATAGTAAGGATTTGAATGTGATTACTGAGGATTGGTGTAAGGCGGAGGTTGAGATTGCTGAGGATTCTGATGAACGAGATTGGGGTTAGGATTTGATGGATTAGCATAGACAACATATGTACTTGATGGATGAGAAAGGTACTGCATAAGAGGATTGCATTGCATTTGTGTGGAAATTTGAGTATGTTGGGGTGGTTGTTGCTGATGTGGTGGCTGTTGGAAGAGAGGGTGAGATGGGATAAGTTGTTGGTGAGGGATCGATATTGAGGCACGTTGTTGAGGCTATGATGTAGCCTGTGTTTCCTGATCAGGGGGTAGCATGGGAACAACAATATGTTGTTGCGGGATTGGAATATTTTGTTTCAGAATTGGGATGTTTTGTTGCGGAGGTTGTTGATGAGGTGGTTGAGATGGGATTGTCATTTGCTACGACGGTGCTTGCGATGGGATGAAAGTGTGTTGTGTCACCTGTTGGTGAGGTGGTTGTGAGGTAGTGGACTATTGTGGGCTAACCAGAGGTTGTTGGAATGCGAGGATGTTGCCTTAGGGTGGCTGCTGAGATGTGAAGGATGGTGGCAGGAGGTTTGATGCAAGTGTAGCTCCTAGAGGTGGTGGCAATGCAAGGAAAGGATTTCCCCTCATGTGATGGGTGGTTGACCTAGCTGATTGGGTGGAAGAGGTGGTGTAGATGGCATGGGGGTTGAACCTTGCTAGACAGGCATGGAAGGTGGTGGAGGAGGTAGATTTTGTGGCATATCATAAACAAGGGGATCGTTTGGATCAGGTTGTGCTCCCAGGATTGAAATCAAAATGCGAGGAATGTTGTCGAATTGATAAAGCACAACATTTCCAAACCCAGGTTAATACCAATTATCTATGGGTGGACCATCGAGGATGTATGAATTTCTCAAAATGTTTTGTGAATTCTGGGGGACTTGAGACATGGGAGGGGGTGTGATGTTGACGTATTGCGACATGTCAAAGTCAAGAGGCAGCTTGAATCCCTTCATGATTAAAGTGGCAAGAATTTTTTCCCCACATTCATTAAGAAGGAAATCAGTCATTTGGAGATTGGTGGGATTGCTGAGGTACTCATCGATTGTGACCTTAGGTTGGATGACCATGTTCTCATCACTAGGTGGCGAACTGTTTTGAACATCGACATTGGATTACAATGAGGCACCCTTGTTGGGATCCTGAGGGATGTTAGGTTGGGAACCTTGACCTTATTGTTCAACCATTAGTTTCTTTGCTTGTGATCGGGTTTGAATGGGCATGAAAGTGAAAAACTACCAAATGAACTAAGATGAGGCTACACTCTAAGATGCAATGCAGGGATGGCCTAAGTGATGATTTGAGGATTGATTAGACTGGATGAAGGATCGGTTGATTGGATAATTGGATTGGACTAGATCGATTGATGAGATGGGACGATTGATAGGATTGGATTATTGATTAGATTGGATGTTGAAATAGATTCTAAACCAAGTTTAGAAATCACTTTAGGTGATGTAAAGTGCTAATTGATTGGATTAAAGGACAGATAAATGATTATGACACTGAATCCACCTCAAGATGGAATTGGATTGATTGGACTGAAGATGATGACTGACTCAAGATGGATGACAATCCTAAGCAGATGCGAAGGATGATGATCGGTATCAAGCACCTAAGCCAACTTCGATAAAGACCTCTGAAATGTAACCTAGAGGATTGGGATTGATGAAACGATGATGGATATTCGATCTAGAGATGTTCTAGGATGCACCTATGTGATTTGGATGATGAACATATGACTTTTGGAAAATGCAGACAGACTAAAGTGAAGATTACGTGTGAAAAAAAGGTGATAAAAAAATTTTGATCACAGCAAAGGACTTGGAAAACGACAAGCATTTAGTGGCCCAAAGGATTCACATTCTAGAATTTGTATGGGAAACAGATACACCTCTATGTCAAGCAACCTCGCCTCTTCAAATCACAAATCCACCTATCCAAAGTGAGCAAATTCGCCTCTGTGTTTGGAAAACTCACCTGTTTAGAGAGTCAATTTGCCTAATTTTTTGGGGATTCAGGAAACAAACGAAGTTGCAGAGAAAATTCACCTATCTGAGAGATCAAATTCACCTAAATCTAGGAGGGCATAAGAAACAGGTGAATCTGCAAAGAAAAATTTCCTATTTGGAAGTAGGTTTGCCCAAAACACCAGCAAATTTGCCTAAATCTTGATAGGTTCACCCAAAAATAAAGCAGGATTTCCTAAACTTCAGTTAAACGAGCGGACTTGACTTGAAAACTCACCTAATGGGGAGACAAACTCGCCTATTTCTTGAACGGTACAGACAAGGAGTGGATTTTCCTAAAAACGAGATCACCTATTCGACAAATGGGCTTGCCTAAATATTGACTCGGACGGATGGAGGACTCGAACGAGAAGCAAAATCACCCCTTTTAGGGAGAAAATTTGCCCAAGGATATGGAAACTTTTCCTATCCTATGAGAAAGGGTGAATTTGACGGTCAAAAAGATGGACAGACTAACCCAAATTGACGGCAAGTTCGCCCCTCAACAGGGAAAGTTCACCTGTTCTATGAAAACGGTCAAATTCGACAAAAAATGAATGACAGGATGACTTGGACCGAGAATGAGATCGCCCTTGTGGACAGCTAATGGGGAGACAAACTCACTTATTTCTTGAACGGTATAGACAAGCAGTGGATTTTCCTAAAAATGAGATCACCTATTCGACAAATGGGCTTGCCTAAATATTGACTCGGACGGATGGAGGACTCGAACGAGAAGCAAAATCACCCCTTTTAGGGAGAAAATTCACCCAAGGATATGGAAAGTTTTCCTGTCCTGTGAGAACAGGTGAATTTGACGGTCAAAAAGATGGACTGACTGACCCAAAATGACGGTAGGTTCGCCCCTCAACAGGGAAAGTTCACCTGTTCTATGAAAACGGTCAAATTCGATGAAGAACAACTGATGAACTCGCCTAAAGACTGGATACTCACCTGTTCTAGAGAATGGGTGAAAACGGGGTCACCCAAAAAGTGACCCATAGGCTTTTTCTCCTTTGAAAAAGATGAATTCACCCCAACAAAAGACCTGGACTAGACTGGATGTGGAATCGCCCTTTTGCTAAGAAAAATCACCTGTCTATAGTGCAAATTCACCTCTATAAGGGGAAAATTCACCACTAAAGGCAAAGGCTAACTGTGGCAAAGGACAAAAAGCACGACAAATAGTAGACATGAGGCTAAGCTAACTCAAATGAAAATAAAAGCACTGGTATACCACAATGAAGACAGACCAAGCAACCCAAAACCTAAAATTAGTGATATGGGTTTACAAACTTGATGTAGGCCCACCACCTTGAGCGGACAACCCAAGGTTAATACTTCATGATACCAGGGTGGTTCTTTGGATCACCCTTTCTCGTGAAGGCAGATAGCTAGAGTTCCAGTGGCACAGGGTCATCAACAAACGCCACAGGCTCACCTTCACACTCTCACTCGAGGACTATCGTAGTCCACCATGAGGATTTCTATCTCAACCCAAGAGAGTACGTGGTGAGTAACTTCGGGGTACGATGCACATCCCCTGCACTACACCAATTCATGGCTAAAACATGGGTCTCTATCTAGGTTGAACAAGGATATCTCGTGAGTCCCTAATTTACGCACAGTACGTGGGGCACAATCGTGAACACCGACCCATCACAAGTGTGAGTCGGGAGCCCCAACGAGGTACTGGAAACTCAGACCGACTCTTCATGTCTTATCTAGGTATCACCCTAGCTTCGATGCTCCACAAAACACAACGCAACTAGATTGAGGTATAGCTTTCGCTCTCCCCCCTTTATATACCCCACTGGTAACATGTGGTTGGAATCGTCCCTTGGGTGATGAAATCCTAGGCAGGTCCCGTTAAACGAAGAAGATACTAGACGTTTTCGGCTGGTCCGTAGGCTCGCAAGTAGTGCAAGGGGAGAGCTTAGACATACTAGCACCTCCTAGGTAGACTCGACTGGACTAGAGTGAACTATGATTTCTTGTCACCTAGGATTTCCAAATGGCGCAAGGGGATTGGATATGTCAACAATCCACTCACAAGCATGACAAACAAGTTAATTGACCCTCTAATTAATTTACGTGTGCCTAGCTAGTATGGAAAAACAATAGACAGACTACCTAAAGATCTTGGACCCATCGTTCTGCAAAAAATGCATTAGTAGTTTGCAACCACCAGTCTTGGACAGACGAGAACAAGCTGCACAAACCATTAGCAAAAACTGGGCACACTCACAAATAGACAAGTTAGCGGATCAGTATGTAAAACCGAAACCAAACGGAAGCTGAAAATTTGAAAGTCCAAGTCTCGAGTTTACCTCAGATTTTCCTTTGTATGAGGCAAATTCGCTCGTTCTGTGAAGCAAGTTCGCCCCTGTATTGATCAAATTCACCCTTTCTGCTGATCAAATTCACTTGTCTGCAACCGGAGCACTTTTGCATGTTTCTGGAACTGACTACAAATTTTCCTTTCTACTGGAGAAAATTCTCCTATGACTTCAAATTCACCCTTTCTTCACAAATGGGAAAATCTTCTTACTACAAATTCACCCCTTTTATGAGCAAATTCGCCCCTCCTAGTAGGTTCGCCTATTTTCTGGTGCAAATTTATCCCTGCGAGGTGCAAATTCGCTCGTTTAGGGCGGATTCGCCCCTACGTGTAAACCTGAACCTGCAAAACTCCAATAGAAAACATAAAAGTGCAGACCCGTGACGTGGGTCCCACCGAGCGTGCTAGAAATGTGTGCAGTGTTAAATCTCCTAGTCTAAAATTCAAAATGAAATGAAATGTAAACAAGGGAAACACAACACCTCAACGATTAGTCGAGTTAAACTTGAATAAAAACAAAGCAAAGAGAGTGAGTTACCTTGTCCAAGTCGATTGGTTGGTTGGCCCTGTTGATTTGATCGGTTGTGTGCTCCTTATAATGGATGCACAATGATGTGTACGAGATGAGGGATGCAATGGTTCAAGTGGGTATGTGGGTAGATGCATAATGTGGATGCAAAATGAGCTTAAAAGTTGCAATAATGGAGGATGCTTGTGAGTGCTAGAAGGATTGATTGCTTGAATGGCGAAATGATCAAATGAGGTCAAAATCCTCTAATTTTAGGGGAAATTCCTCTAAGGAATGGAGGGCTAGGATTTAGCCACCATGGACAAGATGAAGGGCTAGGGTGAGTTGAGGACTCACAAACCCTAACATCTTGCCACGTGTCCAGTGATGGTCTCAAGGGGATGATGAGGTGGAGGTACTTTAGAGTACCTTGGGATTGGGACAAGATCTCCTCATAAAGGAGGTCCTTATCCCCATGTGGGAGATGTGACACATGAGGAATTAAAAATTCCTCAAATATCCTCATGGGGAAGATGAGAGGAATTAAAAATTCCTAAAATGCATGGGAGGAATAAAAGTGAATTTTAAATTCACATGGGGGAATGGGCTGCCTTGTCCAAATGGAGAAAGACATTAATGATAGTTGACTTGGGGGTATGACATAAATTGCATAAGGATTAGGTTGACCTAATCATGCAATTAAGGTTGTGGAAACAGGTGATTAGGAAGGCTAATGAAGGATTAAGAGCAAGTTGTAAATTATGAAGGATGAGACATTAATCCTGATTGAAGGTGTACACATCTTAATCATGGATTGATTAAACTAATCCATATTAAAGGGGGATTATGGAGGATGGGACAAGGAGAGAGAAAAAGTGAATTTAAAAATTCATTTAAATTCAAGAGGCCAAGTGACTAAATTAAATAAATTGAGGCATTTATTTAATTTAGAGTAGAAAGGGACAAAAGGCAAAGTATTTAATTATTAAATTAAATACCTTAGGAACCTTAGAAGAAGAGGGAGTATTAATTAAATAAATTATTTAATTAATGTCGATAGGGGATGATGGATAGACGAATAAAGGGGATGAATTTGACCATACGGGAGTGGTCAAATTCGGATGTCTACAAATGCATATTTAACATGTTTTGAAATTAAAGCCATGTCCCAAGATGAGACATGTTGGATTTCTTGGTGGAACTATGCTATCAAATGTAGATCATGCTTCCTTTCCATTTATCAGCACAAGGTGGATAATTTCCACCACCACTCGTAAGACGCCACACCCTCTTTGGAAGTGCAATTTTTTAATCTAGTTGTACAATTGTATGTCGTCAAGATTCAACACCAAAAGAAATTTATAAATACTCATTCATCCCATTGGGCCCAAATAAAATCTCAACTTCATTGGCTTAAAAATGGAGACAAAGTCTCTAAAGGATTATTCTAGACCATGTGATCTTGTTACACAAATCAATGCATTTAAAAATCAAGGATGGTTATGAGATTTTAATAGATCTCCCTAACATCCTATAGGATTTTGTTTGGCACCATGAGAAAAAACTTATTGCCCAAGAAACTACTCTTTACTTGAGAATTTATCTACAATAATGTCTAAATGTGGCACCTTGTCAAATTTTTAACTCTCAATTCATTCTTCATTATCAAATTCTCACAAAGTATGATCTACATGAGGTTGTGTTCACTATATCAAATGAGAAATTCCTATCTTGTATAGATTCCCTTGTGAGTTTTATGAAGCTCTTTGGGATATTATGGGTGTGAACCTTCATAAAGTTTATCTAGAATCATTCTATTTGTAGTGTAGGAAAATGCATACCCTTGCATTTTCACACTTTTTTGGGCCTGCCTTCCTTTATTTATCCTTATTTATGTCTTAATTCTCCCTATTTTGCATCCACAAGCCTAATAAATTGTATCTTTTTATGGCTAATCCCGAAAAACATCAAAGGATAAATGACAATTTAATTATTTTGGTTGTGTCCTTGATTTTTGGACTGGGACTAAAATGCCACCTAGGGCGTCTTTATCCTCCAAAGGTCTTGGAACCCTAATCTTAAGGGCACCTTAAAAGTCCCCTTTTTTGAGTCTATGCCCCGAGTTTCAAGCCTTGGGACTAAGATGCCACCTAGGGTGTCTTAGTCCCCCTTAAGTTAATTTCAAGATTTAATTTCAAATCTTGGCGGGATTTAGCCTCCTTTAATTAACGAATTCATATGTCGGCTTGGTGTGGTGTAATTTCGAGATATTAAGCATGGATAAGTATAAACAAAAGGTTCTTTCACTCATTTTAACATAAGACTTTTGTGAGAGCATTCCTAATAGCATGATTGAGTTTGCAATAGCATTCAAGAGCAATTCATCAAGCATTTGGAGCCATCACCAAGATTCAAGCATCATGTCAAAGATATTTTTGCATCATGTGTGTTTTTGAGCTAACATTTGTGATGTAGGATTTTGATTCAAGCAAGCAATTCAAGTCAAGATATACCAAGCATTCATTCAATTCAAGATCTACATTCAAGCTAGACACTTCACACAAGTTTTTAGATTTCATAACAAGGGTTTGGTTAGTTGCAACATATCACTTTGTTCATTCATCATTTCCCTTCATCATTTCATTTCATTCCAAGGTTTAATTACCAGCAAGGCGTTTGACCAAGGAAAACCCCCATTTACTAACAATCACAAGTTTTTCTTCTCTTGTATGTTTGTGTTTTCAGATTTAGGTTGAAGGCTTGAAGATCATTTGAAGTGCAAAGTTGCAAAGTTGTCATCTTCACGGAAAGTCACCTACAGACCAGATCTGGAAGTTTTAGGACTTGAGATATGAGAAGAAGGAAATGCAGACCTTGGACCTCGAGATCACATTCCAAAATTGTAGAAATTCAAAGCAAGACTAACAAAACAATAAGGGCATCTTAGTCCTCCTGGAGTTATTTTGCAAAGATTCTTTCGAATTTTGTTCTGACATCTGAAGATTTTGTGTTTTCCCTAAAAAATAATGGGACTAAGAAGACATTAAGGGTGTCTTAGTCCTCGACATATTTTGACAACATTTTTTCATTTCTATAATCCTTATCACATTTCCAGACTTCCCAGGCACATACATCCTAACTTGTTACTTAATTTTGTCATTTGCACTCATTATTTGGCTTGCATTACTAGGTTTTGTGAGTTGAATATCAAGTTGTCTTTTCCAAGCCTTTGCTTGGTGGTGAATCCCTCAAAGCCTAAGGAATCTTCCTAGGTCTCCCTTGTTGATAATTGACTCACCTTTGTATTGATATTCAATCCACTTCTGGATCCTAGGTTTCCTTGAATGAACCTTCCCCCTATTGGGAAAAATCCAAGATTAGGGTTTCCTTTCTTGTATTGTGAGTCCCTTTTCCCCATCCATTTTTCCCAATGGTTCACTATTGTAATTATTTAGGGAGCTTAATTAATAAATACAATATTAATTTATTACTAAAGCTAGTGACTTGAAGGATATTAGTAATTGTAACCCTATCACCTTGTTGAATGTCTTATATAATATTAGTGTCACATTTCATACCTTCAATCTATGAGGTTTTCTTCCTCAACTAGTTTTCCTTAAGTAGACTAGGTTTATTAAGTCATGATACATCGTCCACAACATTATAGTTGTCTAGAAAAGGATGGAAGTGGCTCAACATTTCCAACAACCTAATTTTTTTCTCAAAATTCTTTTTTCCAAGGCTTAAGACCCTATTGAATGACCTTTCATTCTTTCTATGCTTCAAGCATTGGGTTTTGTGCCCCAATTTGTACATCCTATTAAGATACTTTTTGCAAGATTCTCTACTTGCATCACTATTAATGGGAAACAATCAAATTATTTTAGGCTCTTCTAATCTATTTGTTATAGATTCCCTTTAACCCTTGGACTTTATGTGCTTGCTGCTAAAGGATTTGGCTCTTTTGACCCATCTAGTCTCCCAAAAGTTAGTCAAGGACATTGCCTTGTCCAATTCATCCAACTCATTAATGACCACTTTGTATACAAATCCTTCCTTACTTTAAATAATGGAGAGGATAATTTTAAATAGGTCCTTTATTATCTTGACATTTTTTCAAATCTCTAGGTTCAAGTATTCAATGGTAGAAGACTCAATGCTATAGGATTTTTTGTTCCTTCCTAAATAGGGTTGGTTATATAATTTGGGCTAAAAAATGATTGATCATAAGGAGGCTTCTAGATTTCTTGGCATTCCCTTTCCTTCCAAACCTCTCCTACTATCTTATGAAAAGTTCTTATATCCATAATTAAGAAAAATTTAGCCTATTAGATTATGAAAGCCTCTCTCCCTAGCTAGTAAGCTTTAGGTGTTCTCTAAAATTTTGGCTTTTATTCATCTATATTATTCCTCTTGTTGGGTTTCTTCTAAGGCTTCCTATTTTAAAATTTAAATACTTCTTAGATATTTTCTTTCGGCCTCTTCTGATGGTAAAAAATTATTTCACCATGTGGCTTAACAATATTATTGTCTCTGTCATTATTATGAGAGTTTATGTTTACTTTCAATCCACCATCAAGGTTTAGCATTGTGGGCTAAATTTAAGGAGGCAAAAGTATCAGGATCTAACTTCTTATGTTAATCATGAGAGGATAGATGTATAGGAAATTTTAAAATCTGATTTAATAAATTATAAAAATGCAAAAACATATATACCAAAAACATAAATCAATACAAACCATAATACATGTGTAGAGAAAACCCTTTTAGGAGAAAAACCCAACACTCCAAAGTAGCTCAATTTATTATTCAAATTCACAAAGAGATTTATAACACTCTTGTAGAGAAATATTTTATACGAGTATCACTCGTAGAAAATATTGGAGTAATTTCAATAGCATTTTGGTACCTAAGAATTCATACATATGATATGACAACTCCAAGCAACCAAATTATAGGAAAATGAGAAAACTAGAAACCACAAATAGTTTTCTAAATACTTGGTGTTGAAACCATGGGAGGTATGACACCTAGGCTTAACCCAATTTCTAATACCACACATGAAGATTCCCATAAATAAACTAAAAATAGAAAAATAGATAATTCCTTTTACAATTATCATAAAATTTGTAATGTCGTAAATTGCATCCTATGCAATTTCGCATTCCATAAACCTCCTATTTAGATAAATTAAATTTGACAATGCAATATCCCTTTAATTTTATCCTCAACCCTTTCATTCTCAATCATTAAGATGAATTTTTGTCATAGATGAACATGTGTCGCGTCTAGACCTTTGCATGCCATAAACATCTTGAAAATATTCATGATTGTAGTAGTCATTTGGATGTTACATTTCCTTCCCATCTGTGAGTGTAATACCTCTATAGCTTGTAGGAATTCCAGGGACAACCCCTTGCTTGCATATACTTCATTTTTCCTCTCTCATTCATCGAATTCTTTCACTTTTCAATCTATTATCTCATTCTTAGCAAGTTCGCTATTCTCTTCCACATCATAACAGCTTCATTCTATCACCTTGTTCACATTTTTTCACTCTCACAAGGCACTTTGGGTTGCTTTGTCAAGCTTGGAGATTGCAACTTCTTCCTTTCAACATTCTCATATGCTAAAGGAGGGAAACTTTAGTTTTCTTTATTACATTATCTATATTGCATTGTCTATTTATTTTGTTAGCATAATATTAGATAGCACGTCTATCTTTCTTTATCTTGTTTATTTTTCTATCTCGATCATATCTAGTTGTCTGTGGATGTGGGAACACCTACATGGGGGTTTGACTAAGGAAAGCATTTTCTCTTGTTTCTATGTGTGCAGGTGTTGAAAGTATATCTTTGTTGGAGGCTTCATTCTTGGACCTCTTGTGAGTACTCTTTTTTCTTCTTCTTTCATTTCATCATTCATCTTCTATATTAATCTTTAGTTTAAGTTATTTGTTTTCCCGTCATTTCTCTGTTATTTTCACGTTCTTAGAGTTTTTAGTAAACAAAATCGTTAGTAGGCTCTTAGCATTTTTTTGTTATAAACTCGGGTTTTAGTCCATGATACAAGATGCCAACGCACTACGGGGATGTCTATGTTTTGCACTATTTTCCTTGGCCAAGAGCTCATTTTTTCGGAGAACCTCTATGACATACTCTTTCTATTTTTAAAACTCTCATCCTTTAATTTCACATAAAACATAAATAAACCTCTTTACCACTTTATCCCGTCACCTAAGATTTGATCCTTGAGGTAGTTGAGGATTATTTGTCCCTTTGGACCTCATCATCTTGAGGGTGTCGAATTTCCTCCTCTACATTTTGGTGAACCTGATGTGAACTCGTATTTTCTCTATTCTTTGTTGAAGACTTCTTTTCTCTTGTTTTGAAGTCCATTAAATTGAGTGTTGTGATTCTTTGATGAATTTCACGACCCGGTTTACAAATTTTGGGCACGTAGTAAGAAGAAGCCTTTGAAAATCAAACATGAGTTCAAGATGCCAATTTAGTCCAACCCATCAAGGTCTTGAATGTTATCAATTCACCACAATTTTTTCACCTGACTATACACCTCCTTGTGTTTATGTTCATCTATCTACAGAGGTTCAAACAAGTTCTCAACCAAGTACTCCTTCTGGATCTTCTTCTCATATAAATCATGAATCTTCTCTCAAGGTCCCCTTCAAGTAAGTTTAGTCTTTGGAAGAAAGACTTAACGAATTTGAGGAATTTTTGAACAAATATAACTTGTATACTCAAGCTATTCCTATTGTTTGTGGTATGAGGAATCTACTTCTCTTAGACCACAAAAGTCTTGAGTTGCTCGATGGAATATCTAATATAGTAGAGACTCATGTGCTCTCGTACACGATAGTCTTGAGCCACCCTCAAGATACCCAATCAGAGATCAATGGTACATAGATGAATCTTTCGATGCCAAAGGTGTCTATGCACATGGTGGATACTAATCCCTTTATACCTTCTCTCACTTCCATTGATAGCACGAACACTATGCCCCTTGTTAATCCTAGAGTTAATGTAAATCGTGTCCCTTTGGGATATGAGATTCTTGTATGCACATCCCAAACATCCGCTACCATGACCAATCAACCCCCACCTTCGCCATCCAATCCCGTATTAAACACCCTATTGCAAAATATGGGCCAAATATAGTCACAATTAGCCAACCTAACCATCACTGCTTCTCATTCCACCTTGCAACCCTATTATCGTCGTAGTCCTTTGGCTCTAAATATTCTAAATGTTCCCATTCCCCAAGGAGTGAAAATTCCAAAATTTGATAAGTATAATGATAGGGGTGACCCGTAAACTCATGTCTCATCTTTTGTTGTCATATGTAGTGACTTTCTTTATCAAGATGCATTGTTAGCCAAACTATTCCCAAGGTCTCTTAAGGACATTGCATTGCAATGGTTTTGATCCCTTCTTGAAAATTCCATCTTAACCTTCGAGCAATTGGTTAATCAATTCTTGCAACAATTCCAAGCTAACATTGGGTTGAAGGTCACCTTTACTAATCTCATCCACTATTAGTAGAGGGCTCATGAGAAAGTGACTAACTTTATTTCTCAATACCAATATTTATTTTCTTAGATATATTATGCCCTACCTAATCTCGATGTCCAATGTGTGTTCATGGGGAATCTATAGCCGACATTAAGAGAAATTTTTCTCTTAATGAAATATCCCTCTTTTTCCCATTTGTGTGTGTCGCTTAGAGACTACTAACAGACAGTTAAGTGGTATAAGGGTTCCTCCTTGTCCTTCTATCCTGATAATAGGATGGCCATTTCTATTTTTGGAGAGTCCAACAAGAATAAGACAATATAGAATGTGGTTTCCCTTCCTATTGAAAATAACAGCGTAGGGCGTAATAGAATTTTCATGAAATTATCTAAATCTTAAGCTAGTGTTCTTCAAAAACTATTAAAATATGGCTTAATCACTATCTTAGAAATTAGACCACTACCTGATGACAAACCATATCCCATCTAGTAAGATGCACAAAAAAATTTCCAATATCACTGAGTCCTAGGCCATGACATTGAACATTGTGTGTGTCTTCGACATGTAGTCCAAGGCCACATAGATAGTGGTGCCATTTGACTCGATGATAGAATTAGAACTCAAAAAAATATGTAGCCAAGGCTAATAGCCAACTACAGATTTACACAAATCCCTTTCCTTCTCATTTTTCCAATCTAATCAAATCTGCTTCCACTTCTTCTGAACCCAATCATTGTAAGTATGTGAACACAACCCCGTTCACTCCTAATCCTCATGCAAATCATGTAGATAAGGTTCCTGATATAATTTTTATACCATACAACCCCCCCCCCTCAATAGGGAGCCCTTTCCTCTCTACATCCCCGCTTAGGTCAACGATAACATCATGACCAATGTTATGGTTGACCCTACTAGTCAAGTCAATATTATCATAGAGGAGACTTTATTTATTAACAATTTGAATAAGGAGAAATATGAGGAATTGAAGGCCACAATCCATACCCATGATGGCTCTTTTGTACCTCCTATTGGTTCAAATTCCTTATTGGTCCTGGTTGGACCCATGTCCCTAAATGTTCCTTTTGTTGTGATTCCTAAATTTGACCTGTTCAAAGTAAGACTAGGCAATTTCCTTTTTTGAGAAAGATTTGGACTTGGGAAAAAATTTGGTGCATCATGGAGTCAAATAGACCTCACCATTGCAACCAAAAGGCCCTAAAACCTTAAGTTCACCAAACCAAATGTCAAAATCATAACAAAGAAAGATTTTGTAAGTTTTTTTAGTAAGAACATGTTTTGAGGCATTAATTTTCATACCAATGTACATAATCTGTACATATGTATGAATCTATACAAACCGTACATCATCGTGCATCAGTGTATACATCTAAGTGATCCCTACATCTTTGATTTTTTTTGGTATTTATGAATTTATATGAAACATTTTTCAAGATCTTTAGCATTTTTTGTGTCACTTTCATCAACTTTTTGGCAAGACTTGGATTCTTCAACGACAATGACTGTAGTTTTTTGGGATTTTTCAGCCTACATGGGAGGGATCTTTCTAGTGGCCATTATTTTTGGCTTTTCTTAAACCCTTTTACCACCATTCTTCATATTTGATAGTGGTCCCTTTCAAACCCTTTTGGAATTTTACTTTTCCCCCAGCAGTACTTGACATCTTGAACCCCTTCTTCCCAATGGTTTTTTATGTGCAACACATAAGATCTATTGATGTTTTTGCTTGCCAAGCAAAGATCTTCACACATGTCATTAAAATTTCTAGCAACACCCTTCAAACAACCCAATGATTTTTTGTTCAGGTGGTTATAGTTCATTTTACGAGCAATAGCTACATTTTCCACTAGCTTCTTTTTTCTTTAGAATGGTGGCAAACTAAGTTTGCATTTTAGTGATGTTTCCATTCTACCAGTGTTATTTCTACATGTCATTGGCTTAATGTATGAATATTTTATTTTGGGGCCACCACATGGAATTCTCCTCTAATAAACTTTTCACATGTATGACTATATTTTCTACATGCATTGCCCCTTGTTTCTAGCTTTTGTACCCTCTTTTTATCTTTCATGCTAGATAGAATATTTCGTCCCCTTTTTGGCATCTATGCATTTTTTTCAATGATTTCATTATTTTCTAGCTGATTGGTATTTCTTGGCGATTGAAAGCAATATTTTGATGACTTGCAACATATTTTGATAACCGATTTGAGCAATATGGATGAACCCCTATGACTAGCTCAAAGCCCTAATTTTCCCTAAAGGAGTTATTTTTTCTTTTTGGCATAACTTGGGCATTTGATATCAAAATTTGGAAAACAAGATATCATTAGAAAGATGGTACTAATCAATTTCTAGTGGTATATATATATTTTTCACAAATTTTTCTACTAGTGTAGGGTGTTGCCACAATAATGGGTTACACTTTCCAAGACATCTTGATTTTTGCCTGAAATCACATATTTTTGGAAAATATAATGATTTAAACCTTTAAAGGTTCCATTTAAATTATTTTAATTAGAGAGGGTTTGATCAAATCCCCTTAGATCAAACCCCCTTGGATAGAACTTCATTAGTTTTAAACCATACCTATAATGGAGTCTCCTCTACACCTATCAAAATGTTGATAAAAAACCACTTTTGACTTACCTTTTGGGCGATCAAATGAATTCATTTAAAATTTATGTTTTTTAAGTATGCAGCCCTTATTATAAGCTTCCTAAAAAGTATAATTTTAAATATATTATTATAAGCTTCCTAAAAAGTATAATTTTAAATATATTTAATTTGATTATTATATTTATTTTTTATTTCTTGTGAATGTAGGTTTTTCAATGAACATCAAGTTATTTGTTTCACACATACAAAAAAATAGGAAAATAGAGAAAATAATTTCTAAAAAATACATGTACACTAGGTATTGGTGTCCTTATTCCAACCAAAAAAGAATAAGTTAATTCAAATGCATACAAAAAAAGTTATGTGGTCCGAAGTATTCCTCTTTCCAAATTATAATTACTCCGACTTGAAAAATTATGTAACAAAAAATTATGAAAAAATATCTATGCACTAGATATTGGTTTGAAAAATCTGTATTTTAAAAATTAGAATTGTATCCTTTCTATAAAAAAAAGTTATGTGGTCCGAAGTAAACATCACTTTTTAAAAAAATTGTTTAGTACAAAAATAAGTTATTAAAAATTACATAAAAGGATTCACAATTTATTTTTAAATTTTTTATAAAATATATAATTAGAATCTACACACAAAATCTCACAAATCACTAGTTTGATTCATCTTCAAATTCTTAATGGTTTAGCTGCTATAGGTGTAATAAAGTGAAGATCTAGTGAAAAATGTTGTTTTCAATGTCAAAGTCAAATGTTTATTTTCATCTCTCGAGCTCAAAAATTTTGACCAATTCCTCCATTTTTTGTGATTCTTATGGTGTTCAAAAGGTCTTCCAAAGCTCCTCATAGTTATCCATGCACTTTTCTATATTTTTACCAAGTATATTTTATTCAATTTTTCATGTTTTCACATTTTGGTTGATTATTCAGACATTTTGACACCTAAAAATATAATGTTTATGTGGAATGAATTATTTTGAGCTAATTTTAATGTATTTTGAGCATGTTGTCCTTTCTAAGCATTGACATTTTTTAATGCAATTTTCTATTTGTAGATGCACTAAGATAAAGTGCCACCATTGTGTTTTCCTTTTGGAGATTTCACACATCCTATAGTGCAATTTTTGTACTAGTTTATAAAGTGTCATAGGGGGTTGTGTGTGTGCCTTATTTTTTGCAATCACAACCTCATATACCTTCATGTGTGTGTGTCTTGGTTTGCACACCCTTTTCCAGTTGTAGGTACCCCCTTGTGCATAGTCAGATGTTTCTTTTCCTTCATACAATACATGGTGACACAACTTCATACTATTGATGTTAACGCTTCCTTGGTTTTTCATTAGAGTGAACCATACATCTAGTGTTTGTTCCTACTTACTAGGTAGATGCAACAACTGACCTTACCCATGAATTTTAGTGAGATATAGTACTTACCTTATAGACACTCTTGCATTCTTATTTTTTGGAGGTGACCTTCTATCTTTAGTTGATCAATTTCTTAAGACTATTGGTGCATATATTTTTGACATACAATTTACTTTGTATTAGTTAAGTAGTTTCATTTGGGTCATTCGTACAGATTCATGTGCATTTGTATCTTTGAATATCAATTGCTTTCATTTTTTTTCCATCTAATAATTGTTCAAGTAATGTCATTCAAGGCACACATGCAGATTGTTGTCTTTTGAATCTCGTTCATCATCCTAATTTTAGATGAGGTTCTTCAATTTTAGCACTATAGGGGTCATATTTCAATAATTATTTATAGCTTATTCATGCTTCAATGGTGTTCTTCATGTTCCTATTATTTTTGGGACATTTTTTAAATGGAGGCTTCTTAGTCTTTAATCTTGTATTTCTCTCTTTTGGAGAGGACTTTTTCTCATGATATTTTTTCATTTTCTCTAGTTATGAGAGATTTTTTTATTTGTACATGGGTACCTCATAAGGCCTTAGTTTTTGGAACCCACCTTTTGCATTTTATGCATTCATCATTTAGAGGTTTTAGTTATTCCCTAAGTTGCACTTAAGTGGTGGTGTTAGAGTAAAATGGTATTTACCTAATTGATTGTTTAATAATTACTTAGAACCCTTTTAAACTATAGTAATTAAGCTTATTACATCATGTGCTTTTTTGTGTCTCAAATCATAGGATGGGGATATTTTATGATCTCCTTTCATCCTCGCCTAGGTTTTTTTGGGATTGATTTTTTCTTTTTCTTTATCTTTTGTTAATATTTTTTATTGTAATCTCATTATACAGGCACATAATGATTCATTTCTTTTTTGGATCAATCAACTCTTGGCCTCTATAGATTTTTCTTTCTCTATTTTTGTGACAAGTGTTTGATTCCAGGTGATCCTTTAGAGCTATAAGGTTGAGCGACCAACACCAATAGGTCCCTCTAGAAATGCTTGACAAGATTGAGTTAGATGTAGATCATACCTTAGTGGAAAGATAAGAAATGATATACAAGATACTCCTTTTATAATTGTAAAGGATATTATTGGTTCACTAGATCTACCTATGGTAGACAAGCTCAATAATAGATAGATCCTACAATCCATGACCATTGTATGGCAACAATAATTTCAAGTAGCTTCATTAGCTATTTTGGAACCTAAGCTTGCTAATTTTTCTTAATGTCTTCTTTACCAAGGTCTTCCTGGATTGGATCTTGATTGATCCATCTTGGTGTTTATAATATTTGATTTCATTTGAGATAATAATAAAACACTTAAGCACTTCTTTTGGTTATGTTTTTAATTTTAAGTTTCTCAACTTTGTCAATGTTTTAATTTGCACCTTTTTGTGTGACACAAAATAAAACAAATGTGTGGTAAAACTAATCTTGAAATTTAAAGGAGAAGCACCTTACAAATTAAAAATAGCTTAAAAGTAGACACCATGTACTTATAATTTACAATATTTACAATAGTTGTTCACATTCGTGTTGAATAAAATATAAATGCATATATTTTTGGGTTTGCATAGTGTAAAAGGATAATATGCTCTTTCAAGACAAGGTAAAGGATTGTATGCTTTTTGCTACAAATAAATCATAATTATAGATGCTTACACTATTAATATAAAAAGATAAATTAAAAAAATTAAGTACAACATGGATTGGATATATTAACATAAACATAAATAATGAGATAAAGTAAATGGACTCAGTACAAATCCATGATCCACAACATTAAACTCACTTGTAATACAAAGCTTACATATTTGCTAAAGTAATTCAACCTTTAGCTTACATAGCTATACATCTCAATAAATTTAAAAGAAAGATAAGCATAATAAATTTTATTGAGAATAATAAACTTTGAATCACAATAACATTGAATACTTGTTGAATTGCAACTCTAACAATATGCAAGCATGAGAATTATGATTAATGAAACTAAGTGCAAATTACTTATTTATACTATTTACAAAGGCATTACATGAAAACAAATATAAAGATAACTAATACTTCTACTCTAAGAATAATTGATCGCATAAATTATCTGCAGCGTGAATTTTCCAAGAGATGAATTTGTCATGACGGTGAATTGTTGACGATGAATTTTCCAACGGTGAATTGTTGGTAGTGAATTTGTTTGAAACCGATACAACTATATCGAAAATCTGGAATCTTAAGGATGTTTACTCTCTGAAACAGTAATGTCTATTTGTATATCTCAGTTTTATGGATGCCTACCATTTCAATATTTATCAGGATATCAGGATATGGAAACATAGAGGAATGATTGGGCCTCAACAAATGCTTCTTCTGCAAACTGCTAAAGCTGACCCTTGAAGATTAAGTTGAAAAGATTGTAGAACATCTGAAAGCAGGAACAAAAGATTGAGGTTGGCAATCCAATCTTTATGTACTTCTAAAATGTTAATGCCTTTTCTTTCTGACCTTGTAATTGGTCTGATGATTACAAAGTATTAAATGGGCAGTGGCAGGGACTCTGTTTTGCAAATAAGTGATGTATGCAGAACATGATGATTAATAAAATGTACTATCTTTGTAATTTTGTTTTGATGCTCTTTCCGAACTGTGATCCTGCTAAATACCTTGTTTTGGGGATACAGTTTTAGTGATTCTGTCTTATGGCTGGTCAGAAATTTTTGCCCTTGAGTTTGCATGAATGCTTTCTATTTATACTTATAGTCAGGGCACTTGCTTTCTTTTTTTGGTTTACAAATAAAAATTAAAAAATCAATTAAAAACAGAAACAATTATTTTGTTTTTTCGCCATACATGTATAAGAGGCTCATTTTATCGAATGGAGAGGAGTCAGGAGTCAGGACCCATGTTGAGACATCAGCTTATATTTTCTGCTTTAACTTTCCTAAATCATAAAATTTATATCTGGCATTTCTTTCTAATTTTGTAGGCTAAATGCTTTTGAATATTTTCTTGAAAAGATTCGGTATGTTAATTTTTTAACTGAATTGTTATGCTCAAACAAATTTCACACTTCTGCAAATCCTGTCATGTTTTATTTATTATGGTCATAGTTTACTTTGATAACACTGCCACGACTTTGTTTCATCCCAGGCTACCCAGATAGCTTTTAATCATAGAAGCATTCCATTTGCATGGCATTCACAGCCTGGCAATAATGTAAATTGAATTTAATTACCCAGGTTTAAAATACAATTCTTTCACAAAACTAAAAACAAATGTAGTATTCATTACTTATTCCACATCAAATATATTGTGCCCAGGTAAAAATAAACAAAATATACAAAAGTGCATAGTATTTTGTTGGAAGATCATTTTATCTTTATCTAAGAGAGTTTATGTCAAAAAAAAAACCCACTGGCCCTAAAATAGTAGACTACATGGCATCATGGACCATAGCAAAATATTTGAAGGGCGGCAGTGTGCTTTTAACTTAGCCTTCAATAAGGATTGAAATTTAATTTTTAAAACTAAATTCTTAACATCAAAATGTCCTAATTTCTAAGTATAACCCCCAACTCCTGTTAATGGGGTAATCAACAAGCGTTTGTATCAAAGAACTTGGAAATAGTGGAAACCTATGAGGGATTTCTCGAGCTTAATTTTGATGAAGCTTGTCATGGGAATCCAAGGCTTGCTGGAGTTGGTTGTGTTTTGAAAGATATGTAGGGAGAAACTGGTGAGAATTGGGTCCTTTTTGCATTTGAAAAGTAGTAATGAGGCAGAGTGGCTAGCATCGGTGGAACAATTGAGCTTGGTTGGCTCAGTTGGAAGTACAACTTTCTATCAAGAGTTAGACAAGGTAATCCCATATTGAAAACATAAATCTAATATCTCTTCAAAAGAAAAACATAAATCATTATCTATTACAAACTTGTGAGGCACCCAAAACATAAAAGAATGTTCTCTTTTAGGAAATCACACATGGCCTCTTAGGTAGCCCACTTTTTAGGAATAGCCTCAACCCACTTTGAAAAATAATATATCACGGTAAAAATATACACATTTTATTCACTAGAAATCTAGGTTAAGAGGCCTGATTAAATCTAACCCCCACTTTTGAAAAGATGCTTCACTCAAATTGGTGATCGAAAACATCTTTAAATTTTTTGAGAGAACATTATTATTGTCCAACCATGTTCTGCGATTGATACAAGTGAGTGCCGATAGTGTTTTTCTCTTAAAATTTTTGTAAGTTGTAATCCATAATGAAAAGTGGCCACCTCATGCTTTGTCATGAAAGTCTTGTAGCAAATTTTGTTGTCTCTTTTTATTCACACACCTCAAGAAGGTGTTATCCAAGTTATGCTTGTGCATAATATATTTCCATAATAGATACTTGAATGATTTCAACTTTGAATTTCATTGTTGTTTGTCCATGTGACTTTGAAAATATCCATATGACAAATAATATGATATGACTATATACCTTTCACCTATAGAATTGATAAACAAGACCAATCGGGGTTTATCTTCTTAAAAATCCATAGTTTCCTCATTTTCCTTATCTCCATCCTCAAATATGAGAACTGGTATAATCCTCTTCTATATATCAACTTTGTAGGTTTGATTTCAAGTTCAATTATTGAAACTTTACAATTCAGTTTTCTCATTGTGAACCCATCCCTTGTTGAGTGAGAATGGTCCTCATTAAAGAATATGGTACAAAACCTTTGGTTTAAGAATTGAATATGTAGGGCATAGTCAATGTTACTCTGGAGACCTTGATTGGATTTCATGTTTATGTAGTATGGTGTTTTGGACATGGTTTATGTGGTGATTTTGGTCCATGGATATTGTTATTTGATTTGTGAACATAAACATTAAATCTACATGTTTAGACATATGCTGCTTATTGATGATATGATATGTTCATTTAATTAAAACATGGAATTGTTCATAAAGTATTTGGATAAATGTCTAAAATTTTGCAAGAATGAATTGTTTTAAAATTAATGTGATAGATCTTATAATTATTTAATGTTAGAAAATTTTCATATTTATATTTGTGTTTTGATTATAATCTCCAAAAAGGGTACTAATGCTTTTGATTGAGATATTGCAAGTGGGTAGCCCAGGTCCTTAAGATTTGGAGGAAAAGTCCATATGTTAAATATATTTGATTTTTTCATTTTAAAAGTGGGGAAGGGATTGTATGTTGGGTGTAGTTGTGTGACCTTTCCGTTTTAAAGGGAAGTTGAAAAGTTGTGGGGATTCTATTTTAGAGAGGGGTTTGGTTATGGTTAGGCATCTTCATTCTTTTTGGAAAAAATTTCTTGATTTTGCTTGAGGGAAGTCGGTGTAAAAAGTTGTGTATTTCTATGTGGAAGTGGCTGAAAAAGCAAGGGAAATGGGATCTTGTTGGGAAGAAGGATTTGCATATCAGTTGGGATTTGGGTTGATCCTAACTTGGACAGCCAAGGTAGGTCTGTTATTTATTTCTTTTGTTCTTTATGAGGTTACAAATTGTTGCAGATTTTGTTGCTGAGTTAAGAGTATGTGTGTTCTTTGTATTTGTAGTATTCTTGTTTGTGTTATGGGGTTTTGTGTGTATGGTTAAGGAGTTGATATCGCTTGCGGGCTGAGAACCTCCTTCGTGTGGGGTTGAGGAGGGTGTGGAGCCTCTCTTGAGGAAGTGTAACAGAATGTGAGTATGGGTGGAATGGGAGGAGTAGAGGATGGTTGTGGTTATGCAGTGAATTGGAGTTGTGGGTGAAGGATGGAGTGTGGGAGTGATTGGTTGAGAAAGAGATGTGAAGTGGGTTTTGTGAATAAGAAGGTTTGATGTTGTAGTTGGAGATGGAGATTAATGAAGTTGTAAAACTTGTTCCCCAAGAGGGAAGGGAATCCCCCTTCCCCCCCTTTGAAGAATCCCAGGCGGGTAAAAGTACAAATCTGTGTCACAACTTTATAAAGGAATCGGCCAACATGAGAAAACGTTCTCAACTTCAACCACATAAAAGTGGTATTTATGTTTTGAATTTCAAAATGATGTAAACTAATAAAATGTAGAACTTTTGTTGAAGTTTATTCCTGTAATTTTTCAAAAAAATTTTAAAAAAATTGATATATTTTTATCAATTTAAAAGCAAATTTCATTATGCTGAAAATTTCAAGAAAAAGTGATGTCAGTTGACGTCAAGAAACATACAAAAATTCATTTTCTCCTGATTTTTTTTCCCAGATAGTGACTTCAATATCTAGGGCATGGAAAAAAAAATGAAATTTTGATGTATATTTTTCTCGTAATAACATTTTAAAGTCAAACTAACCGAATTTGATAGTTTTCAGTTGATGTCAACTATTTTTTTTTTTTCATTTTCAAAAAACAAAATATACCCTTTTGAAGAGGATTCTCTCCTCTAGGGCATCATATATTTTGCAATTTGTTTTATGATGATTTACTATTTTTTATTTAATTTCAACTAAGCCTCTTTTTGACTTTGAACAACCTACTTGCAATATTTTCAAATATTTATATACTAAAATTAATCAATATATATATATATATTGGATTCAGCACTGTGAGCTTTACAAAAGGGTATTTTTATTTTATTTAAAAAAAAAAAATTGATTGAAGAAATATTCAGTAGAAGTTGAAAATTTCTAGAAATTTGATAAAATGGTGACTTTTTTGCCATGTCATCTACCATGTGGATAAATTCAACCGAATTTGGTTCGGCCGAATCCTAATCAGCTGAATATCGTCCGGCCGAATACTATCCGGCTGAATATTGTTCAACCGGAGGGTATTCGGCCGAAACATGGATTTATTAGAATTTGATTTTTTTATTGTTTCCAATTTCATCAAATTTCTTTTCGTTTTCATTGATTATGTACTGAAACATAAAATGGCCGATCTTTTGATTTTTTGAATATTTTTTTTAGATTTTTCTCGTTTTTCATCTAGTTTTTATTGAAATAACTATTTAAGTAAGCTTTTACTAGTCTTTTTTTTGGTTTTTTCCATTTTTTATCCATTTTTTAATGAACTATTTCTATTATGATTTACCTTTTGCTCCTAAATCACTATTTAATACTGAACAACAAGATACTTTTCTAATCATTTGCATTTGTCACACGGTTGAATAGGAAAATCAAGCATCTAATACATAAGATTTGGTAAAAAAAATTATTTTATTTTTTGCTTTGATGTTTATATGTTCGTTGCTAGATTATTTTATGTTCATGCTTATATTTTCATTGTGTTTTACTATGAATATTTGTAGCTAATGCTTGGACTAACAAGTGGTGTAGTTGTCGACTGTCGAAGACTAATATTGAAAAACTACTAATCTGTGGTTTTGCAGGACGTTTGGCCAAAGACTTTTTATTTGTGAAAACGATTGTCTTTTAGCTTAGAACACATTTCAATTGGTGCATTAAAATGAACAATTGTCTTCCACCATATAGATTTAACTAGGGGATGAATGAACACTGTTTGTTATGCTTGAGATGGTAGGGAGTATGCTCTCACCCTTTGCAAACTTGGTGATCGGAAACCAAACCCATCGTCTATGTGTTTATTCCTTTAGAGGCCCTGCCTTGGTGGGAAAATGTACTCACCCCAAGGGAACGACCCAACCGGTAACAAGCTAAAGCCAAGCTACTTCCAACCAGTATATAAAATGGGTGCTTGAGGAAAGTTCAAGTACCACGAGTGCGGATGTGTTATGCTGACAAGTGAATCCCCATAAACCTTGTAGAGTGTAACCTCTGTAGGCTGGGAATCCTCCTTATCGAAGCTAATCTTTCCGCATGTATAACCACTCGAACGGATGCCCTTACTAGAAACCTCTTGTTTGTAGTTGTCAAAATCCTTTTCTATTTGTTGGTGCAACAACAGTCGTTGCCAAGGCATCCACATTCTTGTAGTTCTTAGTAGAGGTGAAGAGTCTATCATGGGAGATTCATGAGGGCTCAAAGCTTGGTTGACCCGAGAAGTGAGTGTCATGGAGGGGAGCCAATGTGGCCAAGCTTCTAAGTCACCCGCTAAGAATAAGTGCGGTTAGGGAAACCCACATGGAATCCAGTGAATATAGTCCTTGCCAACCTTAGGATTTGTGCTTGTATTGTTAAAATCAAACATTTTGTCTCCTATGTCTTGCGTGTGTGTTCAAAAATAGACCTAAAACAAACATCACACTTAGTAATTTGCAACACCTTAAACCTTGCAAAACCCCAAAATGTCAAACAACAAAAACATCCAAAATGAACCTATCACTTAGATTTCTTGGGGCTATCAATCCTTCAGTTCTGATCTTTCAATCCTTGCATTCCACCTAGTCCTTGCATATCCTCCACCCTTGCATATCCACTATTGCTCAAACAAACCTTTAACTTGCACTTAGACTACTTTTCATAGGTATTTAAATCAAACCATTGGTTATCTATCACTCACATCACTTGAGGTTCATCATCCTTAAGTAGGGAATATACCATTATCCTTAAGTAGGGCAATCCTTTTGGAGTCCATCATCTCCTACATACCCTCTCTTGGTCATTGGTCCTTGTGTCTATCCATCATAACACAAGTAAAGCCTTTACATCATAACCAACTTTGGACCTAGAGTTTCCTTTGAGCTCTTGCATTCTTAGCTTGTCATATCATACCATACCATTTTCATATCCCATCTTAGAATCATATCCTTTTATTACTTCCTAGTCTTAGGTCTCATACA
Source organism: Sequoia sempervirens (assembly GCA_007258455.2). Taxonomy (NCBI): domain Eukaryota; kingdom Viridiplantae; phylum Streptophyta; class Pinopsida; order Cupressales; family Cupressaceae; genus Sequoia; species Sequoia sempervirens. The sequence goes on along the minus strand of VDFB02360698.1, from coordinate 159,330 downwards.
TTATCTTACCTTAGATTGAAGATCAGAACAATCACATATGACCCCTAGAACAAGAGCAAAAATGTTTGAAGAAGAAGCGAACCCTTGGGGAAAAGACTTTGATGGGGAAGATCACATTAGTGTTGCAACTAGTGAAACAAGTGAAATTGAGGACGAAGAAATAACCCAATCCACTATAAAGGAAGCTCTTAATGATAATAGATTCACTAAACTTCTTACAGAGGTGGTCAAACATAACCCACAACAATACTTCTAGTTAAAGAACATACAAAAGCTACCATGGATCAAATTTATATCCCGAATGATCAAGAAGAGCCAGGCACGACGAATGATAAGGCCATAATATCCTATCAACTAGGATCATCCACTTTTATCAAATCAGGCTTTCTCATAGAGGAGAAGATTCCAGACAACAGTTTCCACATACATAATGATGGGTTTACATCTTGTTTTCACTGTAAAAAATAGTCATACCTCCATGATATTAGGGGACACTTTATCCAATACAAACATCAAAAAGTTTGAATGCACGTTATTTTTGTGTATGCAGGTGAATTCAAACCTGAAGCAATTTATGATGGGGAATAAAAAGACAAGAACAAGGTTGTATGATCAAAAAAGAGATAGTAGAAATGTGGATGAAACTGAATCTTCTGAAGAAGAACCCATGGAAATTGATGACAACCAAGGAGTACAGGTACCGGGACAAACTGAAGGTGGTCATAGAAATATTTTCCTTGGTATGGAAAATCTTATAGAGATGGATGAGGAATCCCTTTTTAATAGTATTTCATCTGAAGATATGTTACCTGAAAGCACAGTAAAATTACACTGCAAAAGAATATGGGATGAATATTTTGAAGAAAAGTCTATAGTTGGAAGAGCACAGTTATTTGCAAAATTATTTAGGAGGAAAGAAATGACCCCTGTTTTGGAGTTGTTAGGGGTTGATAATAAGAGGAAGTCATTAGGATTAGTAAAGAAAACAATAGTTGAAAACCTGCAAGAAGCATTGAATTCTATTGAAAGAAAGAGTCGAGTTGTTGATTTAAGTGTTGCACATAGAGCGTTGATGACAGTAATTTCTAGTAAGAAATTATCACATAGAAGACAAGTTAAAGAAGTTTCTAAATTACTTAATGTTTCTAAGAGAACTGTTCAAAGATATATCAAAAAGAGAAATAGATTGGATGGAAATCTTGAGAATAATTGGGTAAATATCTACAGGGTTCCTTGAAAAGATAAAATATCAGAAGATGTAAAGGAACAGGTGATTGAATATTGAACCAGCCACTCTCGTGTTTCTTCCAATAGAAGGGACACTATAAAAATAAAAGGTGCAAATGGTAAAAAAAATTATCATCCGAAACATTTTATAGATACAACTCAAAGTGAGGTTTTTTAAGCATTCAAGCAAGAATTTTTAGATGTGAAGATTTTTCAAAGGATGTTTGAGAGACTATGACCAATTTTTGTACGTATAAATAAGATACGTGAGACTTGTTGTTGTTGAAATCATGTTGAATTTGATCTACACCTTCAGAAATATAGAAAAGCTATGGCAGTAATCAATCCAAAAATAGTCATCCCTAGAAGTACAACACAAATTGTGAAGTCTCTTCTATGCAAAAAACAGAAGATTCAAATGAATTCAAAGTGCAGTGTACAAAAAATATATGTAATGAATGTGAAAATTTGAAGAATCTTTTACAGGTTGACAATATTGATCATTCAATGCAAGTTATGTGGAAGAGATTTGAATATGAGAAATACTCAACAAAGTCAAGAGTTCAGACCAGAAGAATTGTTCTCAAAGAGAGTGAGTTGTCTTACAATGACTTTATGAACAAATTTTGCAATATCATATATCCACATATTCAACATTTTCATGGTGCTAGATGGCAAGCTAAGCAATTTTGTGACTCAAAGAATTGCTTTCCAGCAGGTTGTATTCTCTCTATTGTTGACTTCTTTGATAACTATACATTTAGTCCTCAAAGTGAGATCCAAAGCCAATATTATCATTTAGAGCAAGTTGCAATATTTGTACAAGTTTGTTATAGGCATGTCGAAGAACATCTGGATGGTCTACAAAGTAGCAAAGATGAACGAATTATCATCAAAGAGGTTCACTTTTATATCAGTGATGATACAGGTCATGATAGAAGCTATGTAGCCCATTGTTTTGCAATGTTTTTTGAAGACCTGAGATGACGTCAAATAGATGCTTCACGACACTGCATATGGTCTGATGGATGTGCTGGTAAGTGTTGATTTAAATTTTTTTTGAAATTATATGTTTATTTGTTTACTTAACATGTTCAAACTTAATTAGTTGTACACATATAGTTTATTTTTACTATCTTGGTTTTAAATGAAATTGGTTGTAACATCACAGGACAATTTAAGTCTACAAAAGCTTTTAATTGGTTAAGCCAACAACATATTAGACGCGACATAATTTTTTGTGGAATTTCTATGAGAGTGGACATGGAAAAGGAGAGCATGATGAAGCTGGAGCATGTGTGAAGCATGCACTTCGCCAACATGAACTTGCAGGTAACACTATATGGATTTTTAGAAAAAATCTAATTATGTTTTTTGAGATCGTCTTTTCCTTTCAACTAAAAAACCTCTTAACTTGACATTTCACCAACATGAACTTGCAAGTAATGCCATAAGGAATGCACATGAAATTGTTGAATGGTGCAAAATTCATTTTGTTGCCCATGACTCAATATACAACACACGATATTTTTGGGAAGTTAAAGGTACATAAATGAATTTGTTTTATGAATTTCAATGTGTACATGAATTGAATTTTAAATTTTATACACTTTTTAATTGGATACATTTGAAATTTACAGATATTGATCGATCAACTCTTACTAATTGTCAAACAATTAGTGGTATTAGAAGTTTGCATCAAATCATGACAGTAGGACATAGTAGGCCTCCAGTAATTCAAGTGAGAGAAAAATCATGTTTTTGTGTTGATTGCATTGAGAACAATGCAAATACTCTACAATGTGAGAATATTAGAGATGGGTATGTTTCACAATGGGAAACAAAACAATTAGTGGACACATCAAACCCTTTTGAAGATAATGACATTGTAGATATCTATGATCCTTTGTATTCAGCTGATTACGAATGTATCAGATTTAGTTGTTACAGGTAAATTTTAAATTTTTAAATTGAATTTTATTTCTAACAATTGATAATTTATATTCTACCTAAGTTGAGCATGGTTTACTACATGGTGTGTACAGGAGATATTTTTGTTGTTCTTGCAAATCCTGACAATGCAGAAGGTGTAGATTACTATCTACTAAGATGTACGCAACCAAAATGCAAATTGTCAGAATCAATGACAGATGTTGATGGACAAGAGTATCCTACTGGATCAGTGGTTGTTGAAGGCACATACTATCAACAAACAAAGATAGATACAAATGGCATTACATTTATTGATTATATGCCAGGCCAAAAGGTTTTACATTATAGTCATTTAGTTATAGCAACAAGATTGAATCTTGAAACTTTACCAAAAAGAGGGTGTGCCAAACAAAGGTGGAGGTTGCCTATTGAAGACTATGAAAATATTTTAGAGATAATAAAAGATAGAGAAGATCCAAATTATATGTACCAAGAACTTTAAGATATTTTTGTACACATATATTTTCTATGACAATACATACATGTAACATTTGGGGACGAGGTCCCCCATTTGTGACTTCGTTGGTTCATAGCTCCAGGTCAAAAGTGTTTAGCCCTTGAATAAAAATAAAACATTTGGACCTAAATTTAATTTTTTTTATTTTATGTTGAATTCAAATAATTTCAATCAATAGTAGCCCATGAAGCTTTCTTTTTTGTGATCTTATTTTCCTATAAAGCTTTCTTAAAACGTATATTAAAGAGTCCATTTTATTTCTCCCGCATTCTTACATCATATAGCCTTCAAGTTTTAGGAGACATTTCATGATAGTCTATAGATTTTAATTATGGTTGTACTTCTAGAATCTAATATTTTGGTGCTATAAAGATTTAACTAAATCTATGTATGTAGGACATAAAATGGTGGTTATTATTTGGGAGCTTACATCTTTTCTATCATAATCTATTGTATTTTAATCCTGCTATGTGTTTTTTAAATTTTAGGCGTTTTGCGATTAGCTTAGGATGGTAAGATTTAACAAATGTTAAGTACATACATAGTTTAAAATTCATTAATTATATTAAATTTCAACACATTATGCATATTCCAAAACTTCATTGAAAAATTGTACTAAATTACAATCCAATTATGTTTGCACACAAAATTAATCAAATTATTCAAATTAAACTTTTTTTTGCTTAGTGTCTTAATTGTGGAAAATAACTATTTTGAATGTGAAAGGAGTAAAAAAAATTAATTAGAGGTTAGGGATTTTTGAGACAAAAGGAAACACAAAGTCATTTTTGAAACACTTGTTCATTTTCCCTATTTCTCTCTTCCCTCTCCTCCATGGTGTGAGCTATTATTTTGCAAAATTATTGTTTACAAATTTCTTGAGGATTAGGATATTTAGGTTGGATCTAAAAGAGGGTTGCCAAAGGATTGTGTGCATTACATTCAAGAAGGATAATCTATGTTGTTGAGGGTTTTGATTTGTGAATGTATTATTCTATTTTGATTTATGCAAACATGCTTAAATAGTTTTCATA